>NEWO01000320.1:562477-579165 GCA_003013225.1 Phalaenopsis aphrodite | reverse complement strand
TCAACATGCTATACCTCAATTGTTACTGCATTTGAATTATGCTATACTGAATTAATTAATCTTAAAAAATGTTAATGCAAACCAACAACTACAATTCCTAAGCAATGTTAGGCAGTGTTTGGTAGCATACTATTAATAAAATTTAGCCATGAACTTAACTTAAATCCACCCAATCATCAAAAAAATAAAAATGAAAGCCAACGCTCTGCTAAATTGAATTTTCTCACGTTCTGTCTTCTTTCTCTCGCATTTTGTCTCTTTTACTATGTAAATCTGAATTTATTAAATCAGATTGCGAAGTAAATTATTCCGTTCTTGCTCAGGAGATTAATGAATTTACTGGATTTGATAAATCCTATTTAATGTAAACTTGGGTTGGAGCCAAACACCGCCTAAGGACATTTTGGTTTAATTACTAAATCCTCACAAAACAAAGCCATCCCATTGCAAAGAAAATCTAAAAATCTACCGAGATACATTTAAGAGGCTGTTTAAGCATCAAATAATCATAAACACCTTGCCTATAAAATATTTTCTGCCGCCGAAGTAAAAGCAGATTAATGCATATCCTGTGCCTCTAAAATCAATATTCACCTTATTCACTTGGAAAAATCCCTCTTTAAGCAGTGATGAAATTTGCGATACTGCTCGGCAAAGGATGGTGGTCGCTGATACACTATTGATGCTGTATGAATTAAGATGCTAGCAGTCAAACCCCATATCAAAAAATTCTTGTCATTCGTCTTATAATCAAAAAAATGGATGAGATAGTTGGCCCCCATCAACTCCCGCTCTTCTGCTCTCCTGTTCTCATCCTGTTACCATTGAAAAAAGTTAGGAAAATAAGTCATTTGGCTTGAGATTTTGAATACATGGAGAGATCTATTTACAAACCTTCACAAGAGAATCAATACTCCTAAATAACTTTTACAGCAGAGACACATGGTTTGTAAAAGTTAAATTTTTTGTGTAAGTGTGTTGGCGCAATGCGATCATTAAAAGGTGTGAACATTTTAGATGTCTCAAATCTATTATTCAAAGTGACTATGATATATATGGGGATATTAGTAGTAGAATTGAGGTTGGTTGGTTGAAGTGAAGGAATGCATCAGGCTTGTTATGTGATAGAAAAGTACCGCTTAGACTTAGAGGAAATGTTAATAAGTTGATGGTGAGACCCACAATACTTTACGGCACAAAATATTGGCCTTTAAAAAAGAAGAATTAAACAAAGTTAAGTATTGCTGAGATGAGAAAACAAAGGTGGATAAGTGGCTTGACATAGAAACAAAATGTAAAATTAATTTATCCGTGAAAGGTTTGGTGTAGCTTTAGCGGCAGACAAGATTAGAGAGAAACATCTTAGAAGGTTTGGTCACGTTAAACATCGAGTATTTGATGATCTGGTTATGAGAGTAGATGTTTTAGATTCAACTTATGTTAAAGAAATGTAGAGATAGACCTAAAAAGGGTTGGGCATACTGTATAAAAAATGATCTTAATCTATTAGAATTAAATGAAAATATGACACTTAATAGGACACGATCAAGAAAAAAATATTCATGTAGCCGATCTCACTTAGTGGGATAAAGGCCTATTGTTATTGTTATTGTTGTTTGTGTTGGAGCAGTGCAAACCTTCAAGAACATTTCCAATGGCGCATCGAAAATTGCTTCCACCTCCGAGACATTGGCGACAGGTTTGAATGCTTGCCTATCAGAGAGTATTCCAATTACAGGAACTACTCTGAGAAGATTCTGCAAATTAAACGGGAAAATATATTCAGTTTTCAAAGAGAAATGAAAGACTGCAATGAGAGAATTGCCAGTCTTATGGGCAAATCCAGTCCAAGAGAACTACGGAACTAATCGTACCTTGGACAAGAAGGGCTCGAGGACAGTGACGACGTTGACTAGAGATGGATCTAGCCCGATCTCCTCGTTGGCTTCTCTCATGGCCGTTGCTACGTCGTCGGGATCGGATTCGTCCGCTTTGCCCCCCGGTAATGCCACCTCCCCTGCAATCTAAAGCATTTAGTAGGCGGAAGAAGGTCGGCTTTGAAAACCCTAAGCTCACAGATCGAGATACGACCGGAGTGGGAGGAGAGGTTGGAGGAGCGCTTGGTAAGGATGACGCGGAGATCGCCATGATCGCCTTCAAAGAGGCAGATAAGCACAGCTGCTCGCTGGTTCTGTGATGTGACAGGGGGAGGCACGGAGGATTCGGCGAGGCCCATCTGGGAGAAGACCTTTCCTCTCTCGTCGATCTCGTCGTCTTCATTGCCGAAGCTGCTGCCAAAGCGCGGGGCACTGTAGAGGCGGAGCTGTTGGATGAGCTTCTGTATGTTGCTGCTTGGCTGCATGGAATTAGAAGAGATTGAGTTGTTAGAGGCGGCCATGGCTAGACCTCGCAGCCTTGCTGCCATTCTGAGCATTGGTTCTATGCGCCAGATAATTGAAATATAAACTTAATATTTAATATTAATGTAATAATTATTTAGTATAATTAAATTAAATTAAATTTTTATTTTCTAATTATTTTAATTAATAATTAATTACTAACTAAATTAATTGATCATTAATAATAATTTTGTTAAACTGGTTATTTATACAGTACATTTATAAATTAATAATTAGTATGTTATTTATTGTACTAATTTTGATATGTAATTTAATTTTTATTAATTAATTATGTTGTTATTTATCATGTCTAATTACTATTTTGATAAAATATTAATTAGTTATTAATTCTTAATAAACTAAATTAACTATAATTATCTTTTAAATTAAATTAAATTAAATGTTGAAACATAATTTTATTTTCCCTCTCTCCCCTCTAAAATCATTGTCTGGCCCTCTCCTTCCTCTTTTGATTTCATTATAGAAATCTTCACCTCCATGATTGAAACCCATGTGATACGGTTGCGATTAAAGCTAGTTTGAAAGGCAGTGACGGAATCACGACGTTCCAAGATGATCGAAATTATCATATTTCTCCTTTTTTTGCTTCGCTCTTACTCGAAACTATTGTGGAAGGTAATTGTTGTTATTAGGCATCCTCCTCACATCCTTCTCTTGGTGTGTTCCGAGATTTACACAATCAGCCCATAAATGCGCAAAATCTAAATTTAGTAAATCCAAATATTTAAGAAGTCCAACATGTTTGCCTAAGAGCATTTAAGTTAAATCCTGCTTAAATCCTCCCTTAAATCAAATAGCTTCTTATGATGTTAAAAATTAAAGGAATAAGCAATATTATTATTATTATTATAGTAGGCATACTCCTAAGCTTATAAATAGAGATCATGGATGAGAAGCTGCATCACAAGTGAGAAGAAGGAGAAGGAAAAATGAGGGAGAGTGGAGTCTTCTAATGTGACTTTTAAGAAGAAAAAAGATGTCTTTGTTCTGCGTGGTAAGCGAGCAACGAGATTTTTTTTCACAATGCAGTGTAGAGGAAAGTCTTCCCCGTTCTACATAGCAGATGAGCAACGAGATCCTTTCGTGTTGCGACCAAGAGAAAAGTCGTTTCCATCTTGCGTAGCAAACGAGCAACAAGATCTTCGTTACTGCTGCAACCAAAAGAAAAGTCATCCTCGTCCTACGTAACAAGCGAGCAACGAGATCTTCCTTCATGTTGCGGCCAAGAAGAAAGTCACACTATTTTGCGTAGCAGGCGAGTGACGAGATCTTTTTTCGTGTTGTGATCAAGAGGAAGGTTGTCCCCGTCCTGCATAACAGACGAACAATGAAAGCTTCTTTCGCTTTGCAGAAATAATGACAACCGGAGAACCTCGCTATCTAAAAGCCGCCATCGCAAGACCACCGTCACCGCCATTGGGTCATCACCTTTGAATCATCGTAATCAGTAGACCAACATTGTTAAAATCAGGCAACTGTAGCCACCACCAGACCCCTATTGATCTACCATTACTATCACTGTCGCTACTGCCAATGCTGACATCAGACTTTCTGACACTTGACCTCTAATGTCAGCTTTTCTTCACAGGAGCTGGGTCATCGCCAAATCCTCATTATTTTCAACAACTTTCCTAGCAAAAGTCACATCCCACTTATGTAATATTACATCCATCTATTCAAGGGCATGTAAGATTTGGTACCCTATACTTCACAGTTTCCACGTAAAAATTCTTGTTATCTTTTCTACTGATTTCTCTTTTTACTTGTGTGTGTCTGAAAATTCTTACGACACTAACGGCGGGCATTGATGTTCTATGGTGCATGCTTCAACGAGGTAATTTGTATAACTTTGAGTTGAGTGAATGGCGAGCGAGGAGCAATAGTGTTGGTGTTCTTTAACCTTGACCATCCTTTTATTTACTTGTTTATTTATCTTTCCATCAGTATTTACAATTATTTCTCATGTTTAGTAGAGTACGATATGAATTGTAGACGACATGTTTCATTCATGCTTAGCATTCTGTCCCATTTGTTCAGGTAATCACTGAGTTCCTTCATATCCCGCCTGCATTTATGAAGCATGCCATTTTATGAAATTGGGGGTTGATCAAACGAGTTTTAGGTTAGAAAAACTAAGTCAAGATAGTATGATCTAATTTTTTTCAAGATGAATTACAAATTCATCAGAATTCTTTTGGTGCAAAGCTAGTTTTAATTGATGACATATTGAATATTGAATATTAATTTATGTATTTTCCATATGAAGTCCGGGCGAAGCTCTAGGTCCGGATTCCAATAAAATATTGTCATGTGTATCTGGCTGGACCCACCTAAAAATGACGAAAAGACACTTATTGTGGTGTTATTACAACACAACTTCAGTAACACCATAATATCATTGGTACCGCGGCTTTGCTTCATAACCCCGCAAAAACTACTTGAACAACACTACAATAACACCGCAATAACATCGGTGATCAGCACCAATAACACCGCCTCAATGACCATACAAATAACACAACGATAGCACAACAATAACTTCATCAAACCACTCCAATAATACCAAAATAATATCGTAATGTCGTGAAAAACGGCAATTATATCGTCCAGAGGACCGCTCAATTAACACTGCGATGTTATTGAAGTATTATTGGTCTTTTAATTTCTTTTTAGATGAATTTAATTAGATATACACGTGAAAACATTTTATTAGAGTCCAGACTGAAATTTGGTCTTCCAGTAGTTCTATCAATCTTTCGACTGATGGCGCTGAGAAGGTAGTTGGGGCCATCAGCCAGCCGTCTTGCCCCTCAACGCGCGGCGGCGGCCTCCCTCTCATCAGTCAATTATATTCATGATGAAGACACCGTCTGCGCCTCTTGATTTACCAAAAAAGGTTGTATTCGTTCCATCCATGGGATAATTGCTAATCAAATTCTTCTAAATCACTTTAGCACCGTAATTCATGACTTGAAAACGTGGACGCTGTCAAATCTATTGATAGTTTGATGGCTGATGAATAGTATGGATTATGTTATTTACAGCAAATGTGGTACCTAATCTTAAAATTCCATAAATGAATTACTCTAGAAGACATAAATGTCCCGAAAAATTTCGCTTGATTGGGCAAGGATCTCAACGCATGCATGTTGAGATTGAAAGTTTCAAAAATCAAATTAAAATTTACTACGCTTAAGTTTATAAATCAAATGATACGGTCACTGTTACATTGTCACCTGCATGAGATCACAATCTCTCGGCAGTCACTGTTGTTGGACCGCTATCGCTCTACTGTCGCCACCAATGTACTATCTTTGCTTGACCACTACTTCGATCACCATCACACTATTGACATCATCACCGTTGTCAGGCCACTAATGTCGTCCTATCATCATTTCTTGGCCTCTATCACCACCAAATGGTTGTCGCCCTACTACGCTATTGGACAACCATCACTCATTTGATATCATCACAGAATCAACATCCCTAAGCTAGCATTGTTGGCACCTCAAAACCACTATTGTCATCAAAACATTGTTTATAAGCCGCCACCATAACTAGACCAACATTGGCCCACCATCACCGTTGTCTGGCCATTGCTATCATCGGACCACTATCCCTCAGTCGACGCCATCACTGTTGTTAGATCATCACCACTGAGACCGTCATTACCCAACTTTGGGCAATATTGCACAACTACACCAAGCTGACGCCACTACCATTTTTGGATCACCATCATACATTCACCGTCATTGTCAGACCATAATCACCTAAGTCACACCTTCGCCATCATTATCATCTAGTTGATCTTTTCATTGCCACCATCACAGACTTTCCATCACCATCATCAGACTTCTATCCCTCTCACTAGAAAACTATTGCTTGGCTAATACTAGACCACCAATAGACATTACCCTGCTTTGTCTCTCCTCAATGGCCATCACTCTGCTAGCAAGCCAAGACTGATTATCTAGCTCTTATCTGACACTTATCTGCACTTGACAACAAATATTAGCACAACTAGACGGGATCTATTTGAGCAAAAATCAACCATCAATTGGGAGCTCTCTGCTCGAGAATGCTCACATAGAATTTTTGGGTGAGATTATGTGTAATTGTTATAGTATTTTGTAGAATTGCTATATATTTTGTTATAGAAAAGTAACAATACAACAAGTTTGAGAGGACATGAAAAAAGTATTTTGGTAGCGCGGTAACATGAGTTCCTTGTTATAAAATAGAGTGTAGCACCATTGTGCTACATTCGAGCATGGCGACACTACTGTAATAGTATTGCAGTGTTGTCTTTGTAGTGCTGCAACGCTGATCCATGAAGAAAAAAAAGGCTAAGGATCGAGAGCTTGGCATCACATTGCTATATTTTAAGCATCGCAATTCTGCCTAAGGCACCGCAGTGCAATATTCACGGTGCCACAGCCAAAAATGAAAAATTTTGTTCATTTTAATGTGGGTTCAAGAGAGAACAATTTTAGGCTATTTTAGAGACATATATATATTGTTGAGAATTTTAGGGCAAAGAAAAAGAAGAATCAACACAAATCCAGAAGAAAACACATATTTAACGAGGTTCGACAAAAATGCCTACGTCCTTGAGAGCAAAGCGGCTGCTTTTATTTCAATTCAGAAAAAGAGTACAAGATACCATTAGGATAACAATACATCATATATATATAACACTGACGCGCAAGATATAATTACAAAATTACCACTGTACTGTACTGCACCCACAACCTACATAATGAAACTCCCCCGATTAGAAAAATGTTTCTACTTCACTCCACTCACGAGCTCCGCTATGCTAGCCGGCTCCGTTCTGCACCAACATCTGTCCCTTATCTGGTATATGAGTCATACCTAACATATATATATATATATATATATATATATATATATATATATATATATATATATATATACACACAATGTATGAGAGCGGAGAAGGGTGTCTTGGAGTCAGTAAGGGTTGCGAGTGAGTGTGAGTGAGTGAAAGGGTTTTGTCCGCTGAGTGAGAGGGAGAAGATTCAACAGATTCATGAATTTTGAGAGTTTATTCGAGTGTTTTTCTTTCATTTACTTAAATTATATTTCGAGTTTGATGTGTTATGTTTAATTTTTATATTAATGTATCATAATTAAACAAACAATTCTTAGAGCTAGTGTCACTTTTGATATTTTGTACTCCAGGCATATGATTTTGATTGAAAAATATGTGATTTAGTAGCATTTAATCTTAAATGTTACTACCTAATTTTTTTGTTCATCTTAAACATCAATTATTGAACTAATTAGGTCTTATAATACAAATAAGCCAACAAAGCGGACACAAGAAGCATGACTAGCCCAAAGAAACAAGTATAACATCAACCTTATGAATGTAACTTAATTATCTCATTAGCTTATTTTTTCATAATTTCACTCAAAAAATACAAGAGAATTGGTGGTAATTAAATGTATGCCTAAAATGTAGACTTAAAAAAAAGAATGAAAGAGGACAAGCTCATCATGCCAAGATCAGACCAAACTGGCTAGCTGAGTTATAAAAGGACTTGCCAACGAGGTTCTATGATAAGTTACCAAGCCATGTATAAGGTTTTTACTTGACAAGAATTGGACAGACTCACATGTTGACAAAAACTAGATTTTCCACAAAAAAACATCACTAGATTAGTTAGATCTGGCCCATGTAGTCACCAAAGCATGAATAAGTTAGTGACTTCTTTACATATGATGATTAACAATTAATAGAAACTTGAGTCTATAAGTTGGCTATAAATTTCCTGCACTTTTTTTTAGTTATTATATATACGGCTCATTTTGCAGTTTATATCAAAGAACTTTAGACCCCATATCTCCGTACTTATAAATAAGGGATTTCTGTGAAAACCAATGGTTAGATATTTCGATTCAAGATATTTGGTCGGGTCAGTATACACTTTTGTGCCATGATAGTGAATTCTCACATTCAGTGTCTCATCTTCTTCCAACTTCTTACATGTCTTTTGTTTTTTTGTATTTTGACTCATAGCTCATAAGTGCATTTAGGTTTAATTTTGAATGGAAATGATTTTATTAGATTTATAATTTCTTATGATTAAAGAGGGGAGAAGTGATTTTCTACATGGGAAGTGGATTAAACTTTTTTTTAAGAAATTACATTTATAAGATAAAGATGGGTAATTCAAGAAGAGAGTTCTTAACATATATGATGATGGTCCGGTGATGGTTGAGCTCGAGAATTCTCAATAGCTTGAACCTCCTTTCGGTCTTCTCATCTCGTTCATGAGAAGAGTGAGAGCTTATTTATAGATTTTAAGAGTGACATCCTCAATAAATACTACTTGAATTCGAACCACCCCATCAGACATACGAAATTAATTACAATCTATATCATATATCTTAATTTCTTAATGTTTTACATTTCTTTTGAGTTAGTATGACTCTAGTATAACTCAAACATATACTTGGATCCAACACTTCCCAAGCTTATAGGTTGTAATTCTTACACTTACAACTTTAATTTGAAATCAACATTATGGTATCCTTGAGTATATTTTGGATGTCAAGTTTTCTAATGTTTAATTGATTTTAAAGTTGCTCCGCAAGCTTTTTGAGAAGGTAAAATATATTAGAGTTTCCAAAGATGTTAGGTTACATAGGTTGCATACCTATGATAAACTATGTTTGAAGAATATGATTATGTAGTTTTAACAAAACATATGAATTTCTAATAATGTCCTATGTGTTATATAATGTTAAATTTACTTAACTAAACTTGTAAAAATTTTGAGAACATTGAAGGGAGACTTCCACTAAAAATAACAATAAATGAACAACTACATCTAATATTTAAACTTCTAGAGGGCGAGTTGACAATATTACTCATTTTATAATTAGACTAGCTTGGCGAAATAGTTTGTATTGGCTATATAACAGATGCATTTATTTTAATATTCTAAAGAGATTTGAAGAGAAATATTTTTCATGTACAAATAACTTGTCAAGGACATCTAAAAGCTAACTGAAGGTGTGGAAGGCATCTTCCATGAGAATTATCCCACTCTAAAAAAATTTTCCTAAAGTGTATGGAAGAAATTCTCCTTCGCAGTATAAGGCACGGTGATTGTCTAGAAAGCATAGTGAAGTCAATTACTCATGAATCGGTTCTTGCCACTCGGCCTTCTCCAATCGGCTCAGGATAATTGTGACCAAACAAAGGACAGAGATGATCAATATAAAACATATTATCTCTGATACATTGTCCTCAACATGTAATTATTGATTGGGTTTATTTTATAATAAAAATGTCTATGAATAAAGGGGGAAGAGGAAATGTAAAAGAGGATCATTTTTTTCTTTCCACCATAAGAAGCTACTAAAAAAAATACAACATTTTGTCCACTCTTTCTCCATTCTCTCTCTCTCTCTCTCTTCTACGCTCTATTCTTTGGTTGTGATTCATCAACAAATCTGTCTTTAACATACTAAAATTATGTGATGAGCGTAACATTTCACAAATAGGAATAGAAGCATCACATAGAGAAAAACCAAGCCAAGGAGAAGTAACTAGCAATAGAGAATTCGTCCGGGAAAATAGTCGAACTCATTCATTTGACTACCCATACAAACTCCTCCATTCAGCCTTCCTTCATGCAGCCTTCCTCCAGTCAGCCTCCTGTAGCCAACCTCCTCTACTCGGCCAGCTGCATTCGGTCAAAAAAAGATTACTCTACTAAGAAAATTCTCTTAAAAATATCTTCATGAAAACAGTTTTTCCAAGGGAAAACGAGTCACGAAGGAGTGGAGCCAAGCGACATGAAAAAATATAACTGGAAAAATATCTCAAAATCATCTTTCAAATTTTTGTTTTGATTTATTGCATTTATGCTTTTTGAGCTTCTTCAATGTGTATATTATTTGGTAAATAAAAAGAATTTGCCCATAGCACTAAGAAACTTACTCCTCATATGCAAGATTCCTAAGAGTCAAGGAAAATCGCCTAATCATTTGGACCCTACTCAGCTCAATAATCGATTTCTAGAGAAGACTTTAACGAAGCTCCTTCTAAAATATAACTTGGCCAAATAATGAATGAAGCCAATTAACCTAGGGTTTGAAGACCGCACCATCTCCACCTATATAAAGTTGAAAAATTACGACGACAGGTACTTGTAGAAGAGCTACAACCCTCAAGCTAAAGATAGTCCAAATTTAACAAAACTGCATAAGTTTTTTTGAATTTGTTATGTTTTTTAAAAGTAGTCAATCTAGTTACACAAAAAAAGGAGAGTTGTTTCACCGAAAACTCTCCTTATAAGTCTATCATGTCAATTATCATAAGAATAAGCTGACAATCTATGAGACTACTACTTGAAGGTGAGCTAAAAATACAAAGATGAAATCCTATAGGAGTAGTCAAGGTTCCCCAAGAATGATTCTTTGTAGTTGAATTAAGAGCTCGTAAACATTTGAATAATCAATGCATAGAGATTAACACCACTCATTTTTACTCAAACATTTTTTTTAAGTTATATTCAGGGAGAATAACGCATCTAATAAATTGATTTATTAGATCATAAAAACATGCACTTGTCTAATCGAGTCAATATTGTTAGTTTCATATTCATCATTTTCTTATTCTTTTCGCAGTCGCCTTTCAAAAACATAAGATAATTATGAAACTAATATATATGAAAAAAAATCCTCAAGCAATTTAAGAATTTGATTGTCTAGAAAACCTCTAGAACTTGGTCACTAGTCACTCGACTCTAGCCACTCGGCTCTCTCTAGTCGGCCCTGATCAGTCGACCATTTCCAGTCAACTCTCTTTAGTCAGCCCTCATCAGTTGGCCCTCTCCAATCACCCCTCATCAATCAATACTCTCCTGTTGACCCTCTCCAATCAATCATAATCAGTAGGCCCTCATCAGTTGGCAATTTTCAATCGGCCCTCATCAATCAATACTCTTCAGTCAACTATCTCCAATTGACTCTCATCAGTTGGCTCTCTTCAATTGACCCTCATCAATCGATACTTTCCAACCGACCCACTCTAATTGGAATTCATGTAACCGACCCTCATCAATCGACACTCTCCAATCAGCCCTCATTAATCGATACTCTCCAGTTGATCCTATCCAATCGATCATCATCAATTGACACTTATCAATCGGCCCTTATCAATCGATACTCTCATCTCGTCCATCTCCAATCGACCCTCATCAATCAATACTATTCCGTCGACCCTCTCTAATTGGCCCTCTCTTTTCAGTCGACCCTCTCTAATCGGGCCTCATCAATGTGCACTCTCCAATCGACCCTCTCTAATCGACACCGTCCACTCTGCCTAGGAAAAATGTGACAAGACGAAGTATACGAATGATAGATATCAAATATTTTATCTCAATCATATTATTCTCCTAATGTAATTATAGCCTTTATATGTTTTATAATAAAATATCGTAAAAAAGAATCTAAAAAATATTTTTTTAACAACTATTAAAAGATGATAGAACACTTTCTACAAATTTTCTCCGCTCCCTCGCATTCCCTCTTTTTTGTTATATTCCTTTGGTGTGATTCACGAACAAATCTAAGTTCAACATAAAGAAACTTAAAAAAGAAAGGAAAAAGTGCAAAAGCAAGAAAATAACACCGATTTTAATTATGTTTGTTGAAAGCTTCATCTTTATCAATAATTCAAGCCTTCAATTAAATTTGCTCAAATTTCAAAAAAAAAAAAAAAAAAAAAAGATTCAGGATTATTTTGTGGAAATAAATTGAAGCCTCTAATTATATATCAACCACATCAATTTGGTCATATCTACCTTCTGCTGTTGCTTGATTAGGATGCAGACAATTGCCTTGTAGCAATAAAATAAAGCAAGAGAAAAGCTGCAGAAGAACTCACTGTTGAACAACAGAGACATTCTAGGCACCTTCAAATGGGATAAAGATGCACAATCATTTAAGCAGTTATTTAATCCATCTTCTTTTAACAATTTCACGAAGTTTGAGCATCATCACCCCCATTTGAAGTAGAGACTATTACGTCCCTGGTCCGGACCCGAGCTGCATCGGATCTCCGTTTTATCACGGTCGTCGTCCGGACGCAGCTCGACGTTCGGGCGATTGACGTAATAATTTCTCCATTTGAAGGTGGTGAGAAACTGAAAAAACTTTGCGTGAGTGTCTGATCTGAACCATCAAAAAATTTAAAGTGACCCCATTTTAACAATTAAAAAAACAAAAAATATATATTTGAGTGATCCAGATCGGGGAAAAAATTTGCGTATATAAGACGTACGCAGAGCTGCGTACGTCTGTAACCTGCAAATAGGTTACAGGGAGGATTTTAGGAGGTTATAACTGCGTTATACATCCTGTAACCTCTCTGTAACCTACCTGTACCTTCGAGTAAGTTCTGCGCTTCTGCGTGCTTCTGTTTTCATATATAGATAGGTTACAAGGAGGTTACAGGGTGTATAACGCGGTTATAACCTCCTGAAATCCTCCCTGTAACCTGTTTGCAAGTTACAGACGCACGCAGCTCTACGTACGTCTTATGTACGCAAATTTTTTCCGTGGACACCGCACACAAATTTCGTGTGTTGTCCGTACACAAAAAGCGAACACACAATTCACTTTTTATTTGCTCGAAAAAACTAATAAAAATGAAAACAAAACTGAGGTTCTTCAAACATTTTGCTTTGCTTCTTCTAACTTCAAAAAAATCAAAACATAACTCATACTCAGGATACATTTCCGAACGTTGGACGGAGCTAAGTCCACAAACATTCAGGAATAGAACAAAATAGAGAACAAGAAACTCAGACGAAAATGAAAATCAAAGCAAGCACAGAGAAGAAAATCTTGCAAACAGTCAAACAGAGACCTGATCTCTATATAAAAATTTACGGGATAAAGAGCATCAGGGGAGATAAGACTCCTTGACTCGCCATTGCAACATATTCGCTAGTAATGGGAAGCGGAGGAGTCAGAAGACGGCTTCTCGGAGATACCGTCGTCGAGAACATCTTGGCCGTGAATCCCCGCCGGAAAACGGAAGCTCGAGAAGCTGCGGCTTCCGGACGAATAGCCAACGGAGGAAACCTCGGGAATTAGCCCCTGCTGCATTTGTTGATCAATGGGTTCCATCCATGGACGAAGTAAAGATGAGTTACTGGACTGAAGGGGTCCCCTCTGTGTTGAAAGCTGGCCTTGGCCGAACAACACTGGCGGCATACTAAACGCATAAACTCCGGAGCCACCTTCACCGCCGCCGGCCGCCGCGTTCCACGAAACCATTCTCTGGTTCTGATCCGCGAACCCTGTCGAACCAGTGTCGAATGAGAAATGGTGGTGCTGGATTGGGTTCGGATGGTCAAAGGTTGGATCTTGAATTGACTGGAGGGAGAGACGGAGGTCCTGAAAGTGATGAACTTTGTTTGAGTCCTCGTGAACGGCAGCAGCGGAGTTCGCCGGAAAAAATGACTTGATTGTGTCGGCAATGGAGTCGGAGTCTAAGGAAAGAGGAAGGAAGCTGGAGCTGGCTACGTTGCTGGCGCCGAAGCTGAAGGCCGCGGAAGATGCGGGTTCGTTTGGCGGCATTTGCTTCTTGTTGGAGATTTCATGAACGGAGGAAGGGTGCCAAGCAGGGAGCTCAGAGAGCTCATCAATGGCGGCTTTAGCGTTCTTAATGAGCCAATCCACGGCTTTGCTGGGACGGTCGTAGCCGAGGCGGTCTTGTACATCGTAGAACTGAATGGCAGTGTGCGCAGAAAGACGAACACGGCGGTCTCTAGGACCTTTAGCCGTGCAAACCTTGCTGTGGCGGTCTTTACGGCCGATGGAGCGCACAATGTGGCCGCCCTGCACCTCCACGATCTCTCCGCCGCCGCTCTTCATTCCGGCAAGCCTCGAATAACTTCGCTGCTGCTGCTGCTGCTGCTGTTGCTGCACCCGTGCCGGAGGAACATACTCAGAAGAAGCCGTGGCTGAGGCCGACGGCGAGGGAGAAAAGAAAGTTTTTTTATGTGGGTGGAGCAGAAAGCCAACGTTTTGCTCTGTTTCCTCTCTTTCTTCTCCTCTTCGGTTGGGAATTGGGAGTCGAAAGTGGGGATCCAGCTTTAATTCAACAGGCTTTCTCCTCCTTGTCCTCAAAGAAATTCGACTCACGAATCTCCGGTGAGCCGAGATGCTGCTCTGCTCGCTTCGTCTTCCAAAAAACTTGGCCATCCAAGATCCAGAATTCCATAAACAAGTGGAGGAAGACACACGTACATGATGGAGAGAAAAAAAGAAGGCAGGAGCTACATGAAAAGCAACAAGACAGCGATAAGCTCCGCCGTGCTGAGAGGGGAAGTAGAGTGGAGGAAAAGGAGGAAAAATGGAAGCTTTCGGCGGAGGAGACAAGCTTCAAAGACTAACAAAAGATACTGATGATCTCAGTGGGGCGTCCATGGCGAGGAATAAAACCAAAACTCGGAGGAGTGAGACGCTCTCCGTCACTCCTCTCTTTTTCTCTCTTTCTGGGACCGTGACTCTCTCAGCTTTTGGTTTTTTCCTCTCAATCCTTTATTGCTTTGCGGAAAGAAACACAGGCTCTCCCATCCCCGTCCTCTTCCATGGCTGCTGGCATTGTGTTTATCAGTCTCTGATTCTGGATTTCACCGCAGCATGATCCGGTGAAACCAGATTGGTTAAATTTATCGGTTTTATTTGCCAATTTTCTCAGTAAATTCTTGTTAGCTCTATGAATTTAGCTCGAAGATTATTAGTGACAAAAAAAATTATTTGAATTTTGGTTCGGAATGAGATCAAATTAAAATAAACGAGCCAAACTATGATCTAAATCTTTTGATCATATTTTTTTCATGCTAATTTTGAGCCGATCCTAGCTCTGCTTGAAATCGGATCGATGACACTCCTAGTTTTGTTAGGACTGTGAATTTTTAGAGTTTAACTCAAAAATTGTTAATTGCTCGAAAACTCATTCTGATTTTAGCTTGAATTGAGATCGAATAAAAAAACTGAGAAAATTTGAGCCGAGCTACGAGCTAAAACGTGGACAAAATTTTATTTGGGCATATTTTGAGCTGATCCCAACTCGACTTAAAATTAGATCATTAACAACCCCAATTCTTACTGATGGATATACAGTCGAGGAGTGTAAATGAGTCAAGTCGACGGATTAGTTAGTTTGAGCTCTTAAGTGACTCGAGAACAAAACTCATTGAGCTAACTAGCCTCGATTCAACTTGTTTGTCATGAGCCGGCTCATTTAAAAATATTAATATAAAATACTTTGAAAATGTATCAAATTTGAAAACTTTATCATTGAAATATAAAATTATTTTTAAAATAATATTTATTATTTTATATTAAGTGATTTTTTTATTATTTCTATCATAATTTTCTTCTTCTATTCTCATTTTTTTACAGCACTACCTTAAATTAATGTTTTTTTTTTCTCTTTCATGAGCTAAATCGGCCTCAGCTGGTTAAATATTTAACTTAAAATATGCTTGATTTTATTATTGAGTTACTTTTCTGTCAACTAAAAATTTTGGGATAATTACATACATAAATCTTGATATTTACGCATCTGGCAGTGAAATTTAGATTTTTACAAACTTATCATTTTATTTATGCCCGAAAATATAAATTTTTTTGTTTTATACTATTGAAAAGATAGAGAAAGAGTGCTAGATGTCACAGATAAAAAGTCTCACATCGGCTAAAGTATAAGGCCAAACAGCAACATTTAAGTCTTGGGCTGTCCACCACTCCTAAGAGCTCTTTCGGGAGGTGACTTAGAGCTCCCATCTGGTTCTTCTCATTAGCTTTTTTATACATGGGATAACAAATAATATAAAATTGTTGGAAAAGAACTTCAAGGATTGTAAGCTTTTATATGACCAAGGCTGAAAGTTTGAGACATTGTCGGTTAATGTTAGATATTATCGGCACGGTGATCATCCATGATCTTTGGGTGGTGGTAGTGAACTCCAAATGTCAGACGACGTCCTTAAAAGAGATAAGGACAGATGCTCTAGTTTACTACTTCAACAGAAATTACATTCTTCGCAAAAATGGAAATCAGCTGGACCTGTCATGTTAGCAGGTGGGCTCAATTCAACTACCTCGGTTGATGAGCCCGAATCAGCCTCCTAGTTATTAAATTAAAAAAAATATAGACATACTCCTTTATGCCCGTATATATATATATATATATATATATATATATAT
>NEWO01000320.1:508005-562174 GCA_003013225.1 Phalaenopsis aphrodite | reverse complement strand
AAACTTTCCATAAGGTTCCAAGAGAAGCCTTTTGAGAAGTTCTGGAGAAGAAAAGTGTTCATATGACTTATATTCAATTCATTAAAGATTTGTAGACCAGAGCTGTTACTTGTGTTTGAATAGAAGGAGGATTGACCGAGTATTTTCCTATTTAAGTTGGATTACATCAAGGTTTGACTATAAGCCCATATCCTTTTGCTTTAGTTAGGATGCTCTTACTGGACAATTACGGGAGGATGTACCATGGAGTATGCTTTTAGCTAATCATATCCTTCTCGTGGATCAGACTAAAGAAAGAGTCTCGAAAAAATTTGAATTATGGAGGTCTACATCAGAGGCTAAAGGTCGTCGTTTGAGTAGAACTAAAACTGAATACATGGAATGTAGTTTTAGTAATAGAAACTTTAGTGGCAGAGTTGTAACTATGTGTGATCAAGTCATTAAAAGATATGAACGTTTTAGATATCTCGGGTTTGTTGTTCAAATTGATGATGACATAGATGGGGATGTTATTAGTAGAATTTAACTTGGTTGGCTAAAGTGGAGGAATGCATCGGACCTATTGTGTGATGGTAAAGTACTGCTTAAAGTGAAAATAAAATTTTATAGGATGTTGGTTAGACATGCAATATTCTATGAAGAATAATGTTGGTCTTTAAAAGAGAAGCATAAAACAAATTTAAATGTTGCTGAGATGAGAATGCTTAGGTGGATGAGTGACTTGACACTTAGAGACAAAATGCGAATTGAATATATCTGTGATAGTGTTTGCGTAGCTCCACTGGTGGAGAAAATTAGAGAGAGTCGTCTTAGATGCTTTGGTCACCTTAAACATCGACCATATGATGATTCGATTAGGAGAGTAAATATTTTAGATTTGACTGATATTAAGAAAGGCAGAGATAGACCTAAAATATCTGGGCATATTGTATAAAAATGATCTTAATCTATTATAATTAAATGAAAATATGCACTCAGTAGGACACAATGAAGAAAAAAGATTCTTGTAGCTGATCCCACTTAGTGGGATAATGGCTTATTGTTGTTATTGGAAACCTAGATTACTATCATTATGGAAGTGTAGAGAAATAAGTATTAAAAAAAACAAGGAAAGGAACCTCCATTATGATAAACAATATACTATGTGGAGGCTAAACATGGGTGCAAGGAAAAATCTTGAATAACAATTCTTGGGTTTCCCACGGTATGTGGAGGCTAAACATGGGTGCAAGGAAAAATGACATGACATTAGATACTTTATCTGATCAATCATTAATCTTAAACTTTATTTGACTTTAAGACATTCAAAATTAAATTAATGATCATCTTAACTCTAATTTTTATGATTTTATAATCAAAATGAATATATTGATAAGATGAGTCCAACATTGTTAAAAATGTTTTGATTATAGTCCAAATGCGGAAAAAAATGCTAGAAGTACAATTAAAAATGTTATTATTTTAATTTCAGGACCTAATGATATCTTAAATCTTGTATATTTATATTTGGAATAAGCATCTTAGAGAGATAAATCTAACATGCATAATATTACTCAGTTCTAAGATTATTGAAATGCTTAAATATTGAAAGAATAGTATATAATCATAGATATCAAAATAGGATTTATGATAGACTAATAGGATATATGATAGAGTATTTATGATTGTGATTAAATTTATCAAGAAGAAACTCGAAAAAACCATTCACATGTCCCAATTCATTGCATAGAGAGCATCTTGAGTTGAATTTAAAAAGAGATTGTAGGTTTGAAAATCTTAGAGCTCTATCTAATGATCAACATAAACAACTTTCACCTACATGTATTGTTATCTTATCATCATTGCCTAACAATCATCACTTGATCATCTTAGCCTGATTGCCAACGACCAACACCAGTAAGCAACTTGTTTTCTTGCTATTGTTTGAAATTCATTGCCTAATTATTGTCACATGATTATCACATCATGATTATCATCGCCAAATTATTATCACATAATCATTATCTCTTGAACTATATTACCTAAACATTATTACACGCTAATTATTGTTATCTAGCCACATTATTTTCCATGACTTCTATAATAATCTTTATTACAATTTTAAAAGATTAAGCTAGTATTTTCAATCTTGTAATCCTATTTTCTCCAACAAAAAAAAAGAGAGAACTTAAAAACCCTAACTTATATAATGCATCATTTCAACAATGTCATGACTTTTTTTTTTCATTTTTTAAATTATCACATAAGAACATTGATGCTCTTACAACATTATTTTATCAAATTATGTGTGCCCTGTCTTTATATAAAGTTAGAATGTTGTACTCTCTCTTTATCTTCACAAAAATCATATCATGTAATGGTTTACCATATTCTATGTGAAATAATCCTAATCTTTTATAGTGGCATTTATATACATGCAACTAAATTCTGTAAAAATATTACGTGCAAGGCGAGCTAGGTGTGGATTAGTGGTATTGGGGTGGTATTGAGATGAATACCACCCCAATACCATCCCAATGCCACCGATCCGCATATGCAGATATCACTCGTAATATTTGCTCCTAAATTCCTATGTATTTATATATCTAACACCTAAACTTTACTTTTTAGCATCTATACCACCCAAATATTTCATATCATATGAAAAATACCACAATCATAACTTTTAAAAAGTGAAATACACCTTTTCTTGGAAAGGTATGGTGGCCTGTAGGTAAAAATTAAAGTTTGGCTGATGCATAATAATTAATTGATATGTATGTACATCTTCTTATTTTATAATACTTATCCAATGGTTGACAAGAGTAATTCTCACTATAAGTGAACTTCCTAGCTAGTGACCGCTTCTCTAGTTTATCCTTGGAGGGTTGTATTTATAAGATGGATGAGCATCAAACTATGATCTCTTAGTTCATTAAAGAAGATGGCTAGAGAGAATACCATTATAACACAAGGATGGCCAATCAAAAAATCAATAGTAAGTTGAGATGATGAATTTGTTGGATCTCACTTAAGGTGTCTCATTGTCATGCTAAGCTATCTTCTTCACCATGGCCTCAACATGATCTCCTTGAGACTAACACTTAAATCATTTATTCTTGTACTACTAGATTTACACCTAACCTTTTGAAAACTTTGATGGACTTAATTTATACCCACCTACAAATATGGTAATAGATTATTATTTTCTCCTCGCTTACAAATCTCACCATTAGGCTCTAAAATTGAGCCTAACTAAATAATGAAGAATGGTGAGAGTAATCAGGATGACAATCCATAAGTTATACTCCTAAGAAATATATTGATTTTAAGTCATAACATTGATAGTCATATTGTCAAATGGAACTCAATTTGTCTCTGATGAAGATTTTGTAATACCATTATTCTTCAACATTTAAAACAAACTCCTTGACCACCAAGATTAGTACAACATTAGGTTCTATAATGAATTGCTCCCACCCCTTTGAATTATGGTATGCTCAACACCACCCACAAGATTGAGAAATCCCTTCTGCAAAATTAATTTGTGGTGGAGGAGAGAAGATTCATACCTTTATTGAACCTTGGCAATAATGAATCATCGAGAATCAAAAGAGGTGGCACTCCTCTTCTTCACCTCACAACAACAACGAATTGTCATTTTCTAAGGAAGGGTGGAAGTTAAACATAAGGGACAAAAATTTTTTAAAAGTTACAAAAAATTTAAGGCTCAGTGAAAATAAAAAAAAACTAGACCTTATTTTAAAAGCATATAGCATTGTTACTCTATAAGGCAACACTGCAATGCTAAGAGATAGCACTATGATGCTGGGTCAAGATTCAATCAACAACCTTTTATATTTACCATTAATTTATACCTCAGATGTTTGTTTAGCATCAATGGACTTGAGGTAGCATTACAACATTAGATAAGTATCCCAACTATTTCATGCAATGTTAAAGTTCACATGGGGATTAAGTTTAGTTGGCATTGCAACATTGCCACACTATAACATTGTGTTGCTATCAATTTTGGCATTTAACGCGCCAGAACTTACCTCGAAGTAAGTTGGCCACACAACACAAATTTATGTGTCAAGTAATAATGTTGTTAAAGAGTACCACATATTGATCCCATAGAGAAGCTCATTAAGAAATTATTTTGAAACAAGCACTATGCAAGTGAAAATGGATGTTCTACCTACTAGGTCGACAGGGGTGGTCAACCTAGGGGAACGTAGCCAGCAGGCTCAGTCGGGCTAAGGCAGCCGACAGGACCAAAGTGATCGGCCGGCTGGGCCTGGGAGGCCGGTCAGACCCAAGTGAATGGTTGACCGGGCAGAGGCCCCTGATTAGACCAAAGAAAGGTTGACCATACTGAGGCAACTGGTTGAACCCAAGTGCAATGTGCAAAAATTACCATGCAACATAAATTACTTCGAAACATGCATCATTATGCAATCATCATGCACAATAATAAACCATGCTCACTCTAATGTACTCACATAGGAACCTAGGGTTTAGCACACAGATATGCAGCATAACAACCTTCTGCTTTAGTGAGGCATGTGGGGGGCGTCACCCTCAGGTCTCTAAAAAGGAAACTCTCCACAATATTTTGGAATGTACTAGCTACAAAACTTTTCCCATTCTACAACTCTTCATGATTTTGCAAAGTGAGCTAGCTACAAAGCTTTTCTTAATTTACAAAATCTAAATATCTCAAACCCTCCAAGGAGGGTTGGAAATGCCAAAGCAAGCGGAAATTAAATTCTGACCTACTCAGAATTTAGGTTTAGGGTTTTTAATAGGAAATCATTCGGCTACGCAAAGAAATTGGCTACACTTGTGCGTCTGTTGACCTCATTTTTGGTGAGGACTTATCTTTCTCCTAGAGCTTAGAATCTAGCCATATGACTTTCCTATTAATTATCCTAGAGGACTAGTGATGGGACCTACCCGTACATAGAAATTCCAACCACTTCTTGACGCATGTGTGGTCTCAAGCCCTCAAATCCTATTTGAGATGGTTAAGACCAATGTGTGAAGGCTAAAAAAAATGAGCTCCTATAGGATCAAGAGACTTTAGGGAAACCTTGGGTGGCTTGGCCATGCACCCACCCATCAACATTTCCTAATCTCCTCAATCCTGAAGAAATTGCCATGAATTTCCACAAGAATGCCAAAATCTCTAATTTCACCTCAAACCCTAAGTCTAAAGCCAAAGTCAATCCAAATCCCCCAAAATCTGAAGTCAAGTTTCATGTCACTCAAATTCAAATCCAAAACTCAAGCCAAATTCAAGTCAAGCCCAAAATCCAAAGCCAATTCCAACCTTCATAAGCCAAGTCCAATTTCAATTCAATTCCCTCAAGTTTCAAATTCAAGCCCCAACTCCAAACGTTTATAAGGTTCAAATCTAAATTTACCTCAAAATTGTCAAATTTTAACCATTGAGGCAAGTTTCAATTCATCATGACAATCCTTAATGATTCCTAATGCTCATGGTTGGTTTTCGGGTTATAGATTGTTTATGAGGTGTTATAATGTTGTTACAACATCATTTCACACAATACCACACCAATAACACCATAATACACTGTCACAAGTTCAATGAATAACTCAACAATGAACGACCACAAGTGCACTATATAACTACACAATTTTACATGGATATAACCACAATAACACCACACTTTCACACGGATACAACCATAATAACATTTTGGTCCACGGGGGTGGCACACTAATAACAACACCTTCGCGCTCCCACTCTAATACAATGACAATACAACACGATAACACCAGGTCGTGCAATAACACTACAATAACATCACGGTCCGCCTAATAACACCGCGTGCTGCCGCAATAACACCACGAATAACACCAACTTCGTGTTTCCTCTCCAATCCAACCTCAATAACATTGCATGGTTCCGCATTAACACCATTGATAACACCAACTCCATGTTTCTATGCCAATACGATTGCAATAACACCACATTTTCACACAAATAACACCACCAATAACACCATTCCCACAATCCCATGGCGGCTTCGTCTAATAACACTAAGATAAAACCTCAATAACATTGTAATAACACCTCCTAGATTACTTAAAAATCCAAAAACTCCTCCTCATGCTCGAGCAAGCCGTGAAGAGTACAAAGAAGTAAAGGTCATTAAGGTGAATTTAAAGGCAATTAAACGATGAAACAGAGGGAGGAATTAGGGGCTTGACTTTGATATTTGAAAACTTCCACTGGAACGTAAAAGGAAATGAATTGAATTGTGATTGCCATGGAAGGAAAACCATTGCTATGCCACCTTGATTTGTTTCTTCCCACTTGTAAAAATAATTCAAACTGTCATCTTACTTCGATCAGAGGAGCTCCTTAACTTGGCTTATAAATAAGCCTTCCTCTCAACCAAGGAAAGACACACAAAGAGAGCCTTAGCGAAGCCCTGTCGGATTGCTTCCAAAGTTCTCTTACACCCTTGCAAAGGCACATCCCACTATCTTTAGCCTCTTCCACAGGCCCACAAATTTTCCATTGAAATCCATGACACTCTCGGCCTTGGAATTCAGTGGAGCGAAATTTCCATCTAACTCGCTCAAAAGCTTCATTATGTCGTAAAATTAGGTTCCCATTCAAGGTCTCATCATTCTGAGCCCTCCACCATAGCCTAAGCCTAAACCCGAGCCACTCTCTGATCAAAGTCCTACTTGGACTTTGTCTCGATGCGGAAGAACACTTGGAGAAGGTGTACTACCTCGAGGTGAAGCTCTTTAACCACCTCAATCGAGGCTTTCCATCTTGATCTCGGGTCTAACTCAAAAAATTGCATCTTCGTCTCGGTTTTGGTCTTTTTTAAACAAATGAATGAATCAAGTCAATCTAGCTATATGGATTTACTCGTCTCACTTAGATGAACATTTAGGAAGAAACTGCAAGTGATTTAGTTATGAATCAAGAGAGATCTTTGGTCTAGAGCGCGAATGGTTCTCGGGTTAGGGCTCTTTGGGTACGTTGAACGAGCATTGTCAGATTGCACGTGTTTGAAACAAGCAATTGAGATCGAGTCAAACAACGGGCCGAGGCATGCGATGGAGACAAATCGCAGGTTGAGTTAGCAAGCCACGTTGAAAGCGCGGCTACTAGCGAAGTGACATGGCATGACGCCACGTGTTAAGTAGGAAATTAGGGTATTTTTGAATTTATTTAAATCCATAAAATCAATCCTAATTTCAAAATTCATATTTTGGTGTAGAAAATTCATAATAATTAAATAAAAAATATCTCTATGCTTAGTGAATAGAGGAGATTATAAAGGACTTAAAATTAAAAGTATTTTTTTAATATTTAGTTTTAACTTATTTAAATACCCCATAGATTGTTTAAATCATTAAAATTTCAATTTAACTGAAAATCACATGAAACCTTTTGGGTTTATTCCTCATAAGAATAGAGAGATCCTTTGATTTTTTCAGGGTTACAGGACACCTCTAACCTTATAAAGCCTAATTTCTTAGTGAATTTGTCTCTGTTCACTCAATATAATTTTGAAAAATAAAATAAGGGTAAGGAAAACATGAAATCATTTTTTTTTTAGTTCATTGAACTAATAAAGTCCAAAGAAAAATAAATTTTGCATTTTAAAATTTAAAATATATTTTATATTTATTTTTCCCTTAAAATCATTTAAAAATTATAAAAATTAAAATAAATTTCAAAAAATCATGAATTTTTTTTTCCTAATTTCTCCTCTAACTTTTAGTAACTCCCTATAATTTTCCTAAGAACAGAGAAAAAGTCTTAGGTGGTTAAATTAATTGTCATTGAAAATTTACATTTAGGGATTGAAATAATCACATAAAATAAATAAATATAAAAAAAATTAATTTTCTCCTCTGATGTGTTAATGGAGCCATGAGTAAGAAGTCAGTCATGACCCTTTGAGCTAAAATAGACGAGTTATGAGGTGAAGACCCCTAAGGGCAAAACTGTAATTTTAGAAATTTACATTCTAACTTCAATTTTTAGGATCAACCAGAGGAAAAGGTCATTAAAAATGTGATAACAACTCTCTGAAATGATTGAAATATGAAGGGTCAATAGGGTAGTAATCCACTCACGACATTTTCTATAAAAAGGTAAAATTCCAAATATTTAAATTTTTAAGTATTGGAGGAAAATAAAGTTTGAATGATCCAAGAGTGTGGGGCATGAATTAGAAGATGAATAATTTGTTGATTTTATACCCCAACCAATGCATAGACAATACTCAATCCTTTCAATAAGAATTAAGCACACCTTACAAAACTTTTCAAAAATTACAAATTTACCCTTAAGCCCCAAGAGCATAGTAGTGGTTTGGGTTCAATCTAAATACATTGGTGGAGTAGTCAAAAAAGAAAATATAAGAAAACATGAAATATCTAGAAACACTGCAAGCTTAAACCCAACTGAGGGGCAAGAGTGTAAAATTCCCTAAGTGTTATGAGCATGTTCCCAAGGGAGTTTACTCACCCAACTCTTAATTAAATCTTGAAACCAACCATGTGCCCTTACTCATGGGTCAGTCAAGACATGAAGCACTGAGCATAGTTTGGGATTAAAACAAACCTTAATCCAACATGGATTGATCAACTCAAAATTGCAAGAAGGCCAAGTGAACTAGGAGTACTCTAGGAACCTTCAAGGTGTTTAAGATTACAATTTGAATACCTTTAGGATCTTGGATATTTTGGAGGACATTTGGGCTTATTGTAATCAATTGAGGAAAATCATCCTCAAAATTAAAAACAAAATCTTCTAAGTCAAACTAAATGGAATTAATAGGGACCCACCAAGATATGACTTAGGATCCTTCTAACCAAAATGAAGGCCATCCCATAACAAATTAACCTACAGTGAAACCCAATGCTTTGAGATATGAGCTTGAGCATTACACTTAGATCCTTCTAGCAAATGGGAACATTTATAGTGGCCACATATGGATCATCTGGCTGGTGTAAGTCGGAGGTCTTGATGGTAAGAGCAATGATGAGAAAGCATCTACGTATGTGAGTAATGTATATCCTAGCTCAAAGACAAAAAGAGGGTCAAGGATTGACATTACTGCTCCCTAACATTTAGTAAATAGTTAACCCCTTGCCCTCATGGGTGATTGACAATCCTAGCCCATCGATGTAACTGACTCATAAAAAGTCCAATTTTTTTAAATATAAATTTGACAAAAAAAATGTACTTTTGGAATGAAACCCATATTTTGCTTGCTAAAATGAATACAAACTTATTATTTTAAAACACATTTTTAAAAGTGTTACGTTGAACACATTTATGTGTCAGTCACATAGACAGAGTCAAGGGCTGCCCTCTTATGGTTGCCTGATGGGTAGCCTTTTATCTTATGTTGGGTCTCACATAAATGATGTGAATGGTTGCCTATTGAGTCCTTCGGGAAGAATTATCAGGCCCACTAGTCTTGATTCTGAGCTCCCCATTGACTTAAATTCTCACACATAGTTCTGATCTTCAATATGTACCATATGAATGGTTTTGCATGCTCCACACTTTGTTTGATTTCTTTAATCTACATATTATTATTTGTAATGCTAACCTTTCAGTAGCAGCGGCAGGAATCCCAGGTATGCATATTCATTTTTTTTTTTTGCATTCTTCTTTCACTGCTTTTTACTCATGTATGATTTACTTTCAAGACCTTCAAAGTTCCTAGGGTAGAGAACAGTAGGATGCTATTTTAGGAGGTACACTGCGACAAGCCACCGACCCAACAATATTACATGTTCACATATAAAACCCTAAATTTGAAGCAGCTATGTCGAAAAGCTTGGAGCAAACCTTGTGGACAACACGACTAGAAAGCAAGTGGACGGATGACAACTTCAAGCAACAAAGCAAGACAAAACATGAAGCAGATCTACTCCAGCTAAACTGTTCCTTAGCTTTAAATAACATAAACAATAGGAACTTGAGGTGGTTCCTCCAACGCTACATAAATCCTCACACTATCTTTAGAATTTTGCACAACCATGCTGTGTAATATAAGTCCTAACTCTTTTTAGGATTCCATGGTTGTCGTCCGGTACGACGTGAATCCTCTTATTTTCTCAGGCTACTTGCAAGATTGGTTATTAAGCAAGTGTAAGCCCTAAATAATAAAATACGCAGGAGAGAACATTTAAATAAAATCATCTCTAAAATGTGCAGCCAAATAATAGGATAGCTTGGGATGTTATTGAGGTTCTCCTCAAAATCTGTGGCATCCCCTACTCTTCCCTCCTTTGAAATACTAAAATGACTGCTCATATTTGGTCATTTCCCACTTGATTTTCTATGTCTAATCTTAAAAACCTAAATGTTGAATTCTTGAAGACAAAACCACTGATCTTAATCGAGAGTTTTCTCAAATAACTTTGGTCATTTGAGATGTAATTAACTATAATTGATTGCCCTTATAAGGAACTTGGAACACAGGTAAAATAATCTCTATCTAATCTCTTTATTAGGTAGGAAAACTTGTCGATCACACATAAAAAGTTTACAAACCAAATGAATGCCATAAATTATTCAGTTCATGTAATTTAACCCACGTTAAGTAGTATGCCTATCTCTCGGGACGGTTTATTATTTATGTTGTTGCGCTCGATTAATTAAACTATTAAATAAATGAGATATCCTTGGTCTCATTTTTCAAAAGTAAAAAAACTATTTTCTAAAATCAAAATTATATATATGAAGTTAAATCATTTCAAAATAGCAACCGACGGGAATCCCAATTTGGTGACCGACAAGGGTTTAAAAAAAAAGCTCAAGGGTTAACATGGAACTTAAGCACATAACACATGGATTAATGTGAGGTTTAGCACATAATAGATGGATTGGCATGGAGCTTAAGCATATAACACATGGATTAGCATGGAGTTTAAGCACAAAAGACATGGATTAATATGGGGTTTAAGCATATAACAGATGTATTAACATGGTGTTTAAGCACATAACACATGGATTAGCATGGAGTTTAAGCACATAACACATGAATTAATTGGAGTTTAGGCACATAAAAAAATAGATTAGCATGGAGTTTGAGCAGGATTACTATGGAAGCACAAAACAAATGGATTAATATAAAGTTTAAGCACATAATAGATGGATTAGCATGGAAGATAACCATCATGATGGATTAGCATGGAAGATAACCATCATGGTTTGCATGAATAAACATAGCCACAAAGATTTATGTAACGTAAAATACCAAAATAATGTGAAAGAAATGACCAAATAAATATATTATTTTATTTTTCCTATTTATTTCTTTTTTTCCAGGTAGTATGAGAAGCGGGAGAGAAAAGATGTGGTTAGGGTTTAGTTGAGGAGAGTGTGGTGAGTTTTTGGGCTTGAGTAGGGCTAGGTTGGGTTAAGCTAGGTGGTGCTTGATTGGGGTTAGGAGGGCTCGAGTAGGTTAGATTGGGCTAGGTGATGCTTAGTTAGGGTCGAAATGAGAGGGCTTGTAAGTGTGTTTTTGGGTTAGGGTTATGTTCAAGTTAGCATATTGAAAAGGTCCATCTTTCAACCCTTGAGCTAGAATGGCATACGCTATTGGGGGTTCCAGATCCCTCACTTTTAACATCTCTTTTTAGAATTGTGCAATGAACGAGCAAAGGCTCTCATTCTACCCTTGTCTAATCTGTAAGAGGCTCTGTAAATTCTTCTACATTTTCTAGAAACTGGCAAATTGTGGCGCAAACATCTACTTGAAAATAAAAAATGACGTAATTACCCACTATGATAATGTTTTGAACCACCAGAGGACCGGCTCCCTCAACATGGTGAAAGAAAAGATGACACTTCAACGCACCAGTGATCCTCAGTAAGCATACAGTTGATTCAAATGAGGCTATGTGCTTGGTTCAACTACGACTCTTGTAAATTTTTTGTGTAAGAATTTTGAACCTCTTTGGGGGCTCAGTCTCAAAGATTTAGTGAGAGAACTCATTCTATGGTTGATGGGGCACTTCAGTATGCCTACCAGTGTCTGTCAATCAGTATCGACCCAGAACTCTCAAAGTACTAGAAATTTCTTTTTTTATCAAAAGCTAAAGGGGCATTTTGGCCTTCGGGCATCTGGCCTTCCTCTCGCGGATGTTGCTCCCTTCTCCGAGCCAATCCCGCCTGGATGATATCCAACAACCGATCTGTTAGTTGCTGAATCTTTGGGCTCACATTATCTCTAATGCACTTTATGTTACCAGTGTTTATGTTATCGGCATCTTCTTGTCTATGGCATGATCTGTTAGCTTCTCTTCTTATCTGTGGCATGATTCACACTTACCGCACCTTTTAGGATGTTGAATCTTGATTTCTCCGTGAATCACTTTCCAATGATTATAGCATAAGAAAGAAGAGAGAGAGAGAGAGAAGGTGAATAGTAATGAAAAGTAAAACGCTTGTATATTAGCTCTTTCACATAAAATATCTATCTACTAATAAGGGAGAGGATACAAGCAATGATATTACATTATTGTCCCTGTTTTAAAAAAGGTTGTAAATGATATTCTAGATATTTTGCATGTGGTCATATATTGGTCAGTTGTCCTCTGATTCGGTCGGCTAGACTAGAATAACTTTGGCTTAGTAAGGTTGTTTCGATTGGTTAGGCTTAGTCGGTGCAGTCGGTCAACTGTACTTGATTAACTTTGTGTCGGCAGGATTGACTTAGTCAGGTAGACTTTACTGATTCGTTGATCTAATCTAGCCATCAACCATTGATCCTTGAACGAGGAGCTCCTGTCAGTGGAACGAAACTAGAATATTGAGTAGAGGATGAATCATCGTAACCCGATATATAGCTCATTCCCTTAAGAAAGAGTCCTTCGGGATGATTATGAAGCTTTGTTGTATTGCCAATTCTTAGTCCCCAATGAGAAACTTCATTGGCATCGGTGGGACTGCTTGTCGTACTGAGGAACTAAATTCTTTACTTGGGTTGGATCTACAGAGAGGTAAGTCTATGCCTCCACTCAGTTTTCTAGTGGCGGTTAGCCCAGGTGCTTATCCATCTTGCTCTAATCTGATTTGTTCAGAATCGGATAGATCAGCCTGTCCTTGACTCGGATGGCTCCTGCATCCAATTATGCAAGTGGGCCTCCTGGTTTCCTGTCAGTAGACCCTCCTTCCTTACACCTCCTTTCTCCCAAACCATTTGATCTTCTCAAGATCCAAGCCGGAACATTCTCGATGCAAAATATCACAGATAAAAAATCTTCAACAGATAAAAAAAAAAACAAAAAAAAAACAAACTTGGTAAAACCTTTCCATAAACAATGTTGCCAAGTAACATAAACCACAATGAAAAAAGACAGAAAGATCACTTCAGCGTGGATCATGGCAGCAATGCAGCTAAGTTGCAGCTGGCCCGCTGGCCGGCAAAGTAGATTGTAGAATGGTGGGTCTATCGGCCCTCCCTTACCCCCCATCCACCGAGCCGCATCACTTATTGCTTCTGCAGAAACACGTCGCCATTGACAGAAGCCAACTGCACAAGCTTTTCATCACCAGTGATTGCTTGCAGGCCTCAAAATTGCCATAATTGATGAACCAGACTAGCCCAGCATTGCCACATGCTTGCTAACTAATCTTATGGACAAGTCAGATTTTATTTAATGGTTTATTATATGATTACCCATAATTACCATTCACATTTGTAAATTTTTTTGTGAGTCTGCAGAGTTTATTTTTTCTTGTTGGCTCAAAATCTCTTATTAATAATACACGGGGTGTCTCGTGTAGGGTGTAAACGAGTTGAGTCGAGCTTGAATCATGCCATTATAGAGCTCAGCTTGTCTGCCAAGTTGTGAACTTGAGCTTCGCTCATAGCGTTAGCAGGCGAGAACTAAAAATTTAATTTTTATAGGAGCTCACCTTTGAAAGTATTGGTGGCCGGAGAAGCAGAATGCAGCAGAAGCTCGCCGAAAGAGACACCGAAATGACTAACGATAGGCTATTAGAGCTGACTCGTGTGCCAACGAGCCGAGTCGGAATGAGCTCGAGCTTGTTGTTTGATAAACTCGGCTAGTTAACTATCCGAACTCGAGCCGGCTCGTTTACACCCCCTAATCTCGCGTGCGCATGTGCTGCATAGTGTCGCTCTCCCTCTTCAACTCAACGACTCTCAGCACCGTCCTTTTGGGCCCTCTTTCTCGCATGCGTTCAAAGGACAGTAGATGAATGCAACCACTGTTGCACTTGTAGCTGAACAAATGCACAGTGATTGTCCCTCCCATTCTCACCCTTTACTTCAATGTTCTTGGTAAAAAAATTAAGAGAAATAAAATGACTTTTAGTTTCGTTTCATATTATTCCAAAATTATTTTATGAGTTCATGAAATTTTTTTGGAGATTTATAGGTAGGGATATAGACAAGTTGAGCCGAGCTCGAGCCACTCTCAATTTGAGCTGGAGCTGGAGCTCGAGCGTAAGTCTATGAGTTTGAGCTGATAGCTACCCGTCTTATTTATTATAAAAAAAGAAAAAAATAATATTAATTTAAGTTAGTGTTTGACAAAATAAATGAGCAATTAAGATAGATATAATAAGAAATAATATAATATAAAATTCAAAATATTATTTTTAAACATTTTAATAATTTAAAGATAAATTCTGCAAATTTAATATATTTGAGTATAATTGTTATTAATTCTTGTGGAGGATTAGCTCGTTGAAGGAACTTAGCTAAATGTTGCAAGGTGTGTTGTGAAAAAATCACAATAAAACAAAAAATGGAATGAGAAAAATTTACATCTAAAAAAAATATCAGAGCGACACACAGATTTACGTGGTTCGGCAAATTTGCCTACGACTACGGAGCTGCAATGGATTTATTTCTTCGAGGAATTACACAGTCGAGTGCCTCGACGTTTACAAGAAAATCTCTATTTTCTTCTCTCCCTTCCTCTCTCTCTCTCTCACTGCCTCTCTTTCTCTTAGCTCTCAAGATGACTTGGTTTGGCATTGCTTGATATGCATTTCCTTTAAACCAAAAGAGACTGTTTATAGAAACTATGAGAGCGGTATGTGCGAGGTAGGTGAGCGGTATGTGGGATGTGGTAGGTGAGTATGGTAGGTGAGCGGTAGGTGGGATACTTAATTAAGAAGCTAATTAAATTTGGTGGACCAGGTCTCCACATTACCCAACAATTCTCCCACTTGGAGACTGAGACACTGAATGCATCACCTACTAGCTGCATCATCTATTAGTTGTACCGACCTTTTTCTCAAACATGATATCCTCCACCTCTGCAACTCAAAGCCCCTGTCTTGTCAGAAGACCAGCTGAAGCTTCTCACAAGTAACACCCTCAGTTGACATATTACCATCCATGTAGCCTTGTACATTCAAGCTCTTTCCTGCGTTACTCTTGTATCTGCTTACAACTCCCACTGCATGAGCAATATCCTGCCCGTGCAGAAAGCCGTTTTCAACAGGTCCAGTCTTGTACCTCTTACTGCCACCAAACGGAGTCTTCACCTGGTACACCCACTTGTTTTGCAATGTCTTCTTCCTTGATGGAAGTTCTGCCAGCTCCCAAGTCTGATTCCCTGGTAGAGAACCCGTCTCCTCCTTCTTGGTCAGCTCCCACTTGCCCAAATTCTCACCTTGCAAGATTTCTTCATAACTCTGTGTTTCTTCACCATTTGTCTGTACAAGGTCTGGTCTTCCTGTCTTTGGTGCTCTACCACTTTTCAAGAAATTGACCTTCTTCTGTTTCCTCATAATGCACCTCTGACTCATGTGTCCTCGTCTGAGTAAAGTTGTAGTCATATATAGTGTGTCAGTTTTCTTACCCCGAGCCAGTAATAGTGCTCTTTTGGTGACCTTCAAGGTGTTATCTGAGAACACTACTGAATGACCAACCTCATTGAGCTACCCAACAGAGATGAGGTTTTCTTCAACTCAGGAACGTGGATGACCTTTTGCAATGTCCATTTGCTCTTGTTAGGTAGTGCAATGTCAACGTCTTCCATTCCCACCACGTCTAGAGCTTTTCCATCAGCCATATATACCTTCCCAAAGTTACCTGCAACATAACTTCACATTAGCTCTTGATGGGAAGATGTATGGAAGGAACCCCCTGAAACCAGTATCCAGTCATCAACAGAACTGTAAACTGTCAGAAATAATGCATCATGCATTTCTTCAGTTACAACATTAGCGTCATCATTCTCCTTCTTCTTAGGATTCATGCAGTTCCTTTTTATGTGGTCAGCCTTGCCACAATTCCAGCAGTTTGCCTGCTGACCTGACTTTGATTTTGATCTTCCACGGTTTGAGTTTCTGTCTTGTGATCTCCCTCTAGAATCAATAATCAGTGTCGAAATTGAACCCGAGGTCTCGCCAGTATCTTTACTGCGCACCTCCTCAACCAAAATGAAATCACAAATATCATCATATTTCATATTGGATTTACTTGCAGAACTGATAACTGTCATCCTCATGGTTTTCTAGCTATTTGACAATGAAGCTAAGAATATCAGTGCACGTATGTCATCATCAAAATCAATTTCAACAGACGATAATTAATTTGTGATAGTATTGAAATCATTCAGATGTTGAGCAACAGAGACACCTTTCACCATCTTCAAGTTGAACAACTTTTTCATCAAATGCAACTTATTATTCGCCGATGACTTTTCATACATATCTGATAAAGCCGCCATGAGATATGCAGTATTCCTCTCCTTGATGACGTTGTGGGCAAACAATCTCGACAGGGTTAATCGTATAACCCCAGAACCTGTCGATCCAATAGGTTCCATTCCACCTCGTCCATCTTTTCTGTTCGTTTTCCCAGTAACGGAAAATGTAGTTTCTTCTCATAGAGGTAGTCCTCTATCTGCATCCTCCAGTAAGAAAAATTTGTGTCATTGAACTTCTCGATCCCCTGTGTCATCACTTCATCTTCGCTCATCGTTCTTCCTTAGATCTGAATCAAATGCTATGATACCAGTTGTTGTGAAAAAATGACGACAAAAATGGAATGAGAAAAAATTGCATGCAGAAAAAACACCAGAGCGACATACAGATTTACGTAGTTCAGCAAATTTCCCTACGTCCACGGAGCTGCAGATGTTTTATTTCTTCAAGGAATTACACTGTCGAGCGTCTCAACGTTTACAAGAAAATCTCTATTTTCTTTTCTCTCTTCCTCTCTCTCTCTTTTCCTCTCTTTCTCTTAGCTCTCAAGATGACTTGGCTTGACCTTGCTTGACTTGCATTTCGTTTAAACCAAAAGAGACTATTTATAGAAATCATGATAGCAGTAGGTGGGAGGTAGGTGAGCGGTAAGAGGGATGTGGTAGGTGAGCGGTAGGTGAGTGTGGTAGGTGAGCGGTAGGTGGGATACTTAATTAAGAAGCTAATTAAATTTAGTGGACCGGGCCTCCACATTACCTAACAAGGTGATCTTCCCTATGCGAAGTTCAAATCCAGTAATCAAGCTGAAACCCTTGATGATATAAATTATATCTTGCTTCATCAGGTGTTAAGTATGCTCGATTCCTGTGTTTCGAGCATGGACATGAAAACATACCTTCAGATTGATGGAAATTGCAATGTTGAAAACCTCTACATTGTTTAGAAATTCTTTGGTGATCTCTTTTTTATCTAGATAGAGTCCATTGCATCCTTGATCTTGACGTACAAATATTCATATTTACCTACTGAAATGAAAACATAGGATTTAATTTTAGTAACTAACATAATCACGAAGCTATAAAAAATGGTGATGAAATTGTTTGAAGTACTGAACATTTTAGATAACTTGAACAATATTAATCACTCAAAAATTGATTGGTTTAAATTTTAGCTGAGCGACGAGCCAAAATTTTGGATCAAATTTCTTTCTATCTGACCCAAGTTTGGCTAGAAAGCGGAACGTTAACAGCTTACTGTTGTTAGAGTTGTTAAGGATCGATAATGAGCCTATAAATCTATTCTTGTATGTTACCATAACAACACCAAACTTTGCACAAGTTTATTTCTTTCGCATTTTATTTTCCAATTGGAAAGCCTAAATAAATCTAAGCATTCTCCTCGTCATAAACCCCATTCACGATTAATTGCACACCTCAAAATATATTCTTATTAGAGTATATTTCATATGATGTAAGAATTCTCACATCTTCCTTAAATGTAAAGTCTAATTTCCATTCCTAAAATAAAAACTTACTTCAAAGTCTAATTTCTAGTTCAAAAATAGAAATTGGTTTTGAAATCTAATTTGCATTGTCAAAATGAGAATTGTGGTAATGTTAATTAGATTTTAAAATGAATTTATCTAATTTACATTTTAATACTGGAAATCAATTTCGAAGTGAATTTCTACTTTGGAAAAAAAAAAACTAGACTTAACAAAGGAGAAAACAGTGAACACTCTTTCATCATATAAAATATTTTCTTCGAAGAAAATCTTTTGAGGTGTGCAGTTAATCACATAAAGGGTTGTGATGATAAGGATGCTTAGTTCTATGTTTGGTTTTATAGTTGGAAACAAAATTCAAAACATATATATCCGTGAAAGGNATACTTTATGTTGTTTTTTGAATTAATGTTATTCTGATTAATGTTCTTTGACATACCTACCATCAATATGATATGAAATGATTTGATTTTGATATGATCGAAGGTAGGTTTGAAAGAAATTTGATCCAAAATTAATTTTCGAGCAATTGTCATAGTTCGAGCTAAACTCACAAACATGTCATATGTATCACATGTATAACATAAACTTTAAATGTCCTAAATTATGAACATGTATGACGTAAATTTTTGAAAGTGTTGAGCTCTAAATTCACAGACATACCCTACAAGCAAAATCAAATCGTGAATCGATCCTATTAAATTTCGATCCAACCAGGCATAGATCATTTTTTGGCTTAAGACTTAATTATAGATAGAAAATTCTACTCCCAAATTATATGTAATTATATATCTAACACATAAACTTGCATCTTCGTAAACATACAATCTTACATGTACATGAAAAATTGTATTAAAATGTAAGGGTTTAAGTGTAAGAAATAAAAGTGCATAGGAATTTAGTGGTATGTATGTAAATATTTTTTAAGCAAATATTTTGGGATTCTAAATTTAAGCATACACAACAATCATCACATTTATGCAATAGGCTTCAAAGAGAAAGAAACGAAGGAAAAGAGGTATTCAAAGATCAACAATCCTACAAAGCAAATCAAACAAGACAAGCACAAGAAATAGACAGATTCTCGAACTAAACTTAACAAAAGCCAAAAAAAAGAAAGAAAATCACCAAACAAACCACCAAAACGAAGATATGAAGGACAATCAACCATGACTTATAACTTAACTGAAAGAAAACACTAAAATCTCATCCTAAATTTTGAATATATAAAAATATATTTAAAACTGGTCGATTTTTAATGACGTATGGAATTCATCACAGCTCAAAATACTAATTTCAGCAACAAGTGAAGATCAAGGAAAATCAAATCAAAGCAGAACCACCAATGTTCACTATGAAAAATTCAATCCAGGGCAGTTGGATCAATGTAGTATTAAATTCAATTCCAAACAACATTACTATTTTGGCTTTTTTCGAGCTAAAACATATTACCAGTGAAAAGAAAAAGAAAAGCAATAAACATATTTAAATAGCGCTAGATAATTAATATTATTACCTATGGAATTTTTCCTCGCTTATTAAAAGTCTCTTCGGTTAATACCCCACCAGACGTTAAGTTTGTAAATTACCAACACAATATGGTCGTTAGTCAATGGTATAATACGTCAATAATAATAAAAACCATCAGATAAAATATTACTGTTGCTAGGCGACGACATGTCTTATGGTTATAGCATCACTAATAACCCAACTATAAACCGCCGCTATATCGTCGGAAAATAAAACATTTTCCAACGTATATTTAGGCCGTCGGTTTTAACGCTTCCTATAGCGATAGAAATTAGGAAAAATATAAAGCTGGAGAATATAAATTAACATGTAGATAAATATTAAAATTTTAAGATATTCATTAAAATAATTTATGTTTTAGAAATTTAACTTCAAAAATTTATTGTAACCTTTAAAATTTCTACAATGTATTTTAAAAAAATTATTGCATCCAATAAATGCAAAATATTTTCTCAGATCAACCCACTCTTTTTAAATGATTAGAGGGTACATGACCTCATATATTACACGTGACACCAGACTCGAGTGCTAACCGTTCACCTCAGTCATTACCATGCTCCCAAAAAATAATCAACATTCTTATATAATTTTTAAAATGTATTATTATTAAAAAAAAAAGATCCCTAATTTATTTGATCAAAGGAATCATTGAATTAAATATACATATAATAGAGTTTGATGAGATTGATTGACATTCAAAGGCAAATTATGATGTATCTCTATGAAATGGCACAAGTGGGTGGTTTAGCTGGTGAAGGACCACATCTTGGCAAAGGCTAAATTATAGCTACTCAAGGCAAAGCAATTGCATGCCTTGCAACTTGTGCCTAATTAGTTGGTTAGTTTTAAGGATGAGTAACATGATAGTATACATGTGAGTGCTATTAATGGGTTGTTTACCTAAATATAGAATTTAGTAAATTCTATTAATTAAGATTTAGAAGTTTGTTTGGCATGCAAAACCATTGTTAGTTATATTATAATTAATTTTTTTAAGATTTTGTTTGATAAGACTTAAGCTAATCATTTTTTAATCCTACGAAAATAAGACATTAAGCAGCTTTTCTTTTTCGAGTTGATGCTTATTTAAAGATTGTTTGACATTAAATTTAGTCTATATTTTTTTATCTTTAAACCATGTTTATTTATAGTATTTTAGTTATTTATTTTTAATTTTTTTTATTTTTTAAAAATAAATTATTTTTTTTTAAACACTCTGAATAATTCTGTGGTTGTATCATGAACATTTTTTAAATTAATAAACATCACCAACAAGCAGTACATTTGTTGCCTCTGCCACCAGCAATAATCAGTGAGCGATATAGACACCACATAAATTAACATTTTCAATATTTAATAAAATTAAAAAAAAAATCACATTTTTAAAAATAATATAAATAAATAGAAATAAAATATATTAATTTTGTAATATAACATACCAAAATATAGGTAGAAATTAGTAAAAAAAATAGCATTTTTTTGCTATCAATTATCAAACATAATGTATAAGAAAATGAAAACAATATATTTCCAAGAAACAATAGGAATAATAAGAAGAAGTGGGCGAGGGGAAGATGTTGTAAGTTAGCAATAGACAGAGTTGGTGGATTGCATGTGGGAGCATGATAAGAGTCTCTTGATATCATAAATAGCTGCATGATGAAATTTGAATTTTGAGGGTGTGGGATTAAAAACAAACAAATTAGTTAAAATGTCATAAGTTATAACTTGCTCAACAGTAAATTGTTGCTCTTGATTTAAAGCAATTAATTATTATGGGATTAATGTCCTCCTTGGAAGAAATGTGACATTAGACTTGCATTATCAAATACTACAAAGTTTCATTTTTATTATTTTTATTTATTTATTCGTTACTGGGAAGTATCTAAAATGGTAACTTTAGACCAAATACGACGGAATTTCGTCAGATATATTCTCCAGAAAATGTGGATGACTAAAGCGACATTCGTTTCGGCTTTGTCAGCTGGATTTTTGAACTGTGTCTGATTTGCTTGTGTTTGATTTGCGCATTCGGCAGTCGGAGGTTAAAATCATTACATAACTTTGTGTAGTATCGTGATCGTGCCTACAGTCCTGCCTCTACATCCCGCTTGCAGACTTAGGACGCCCATACACTGATAACAGTCCCGCTAACTGCAAAGCACTTTCAAAAATATCTTTTTTTTCAAACCAAGCAACTGTTTTTAAAACACCAACTTTTAAACAACAGTTTTCCAACCGAAACTTCAAAACTGAGATTTTGTACAACCACAACAAAAACACACACGCTTCAAAATATGTCAGGCTCTAATTGGGTATTCACAGCCCATTCCTACAAACCTCAATTTAGAAAACCTCAGAAGGAGAGATGGTACGGTAGTTTCTGAAGTTCATAAAATTCATAACATATAGAAAAAAAAATTAAATAGATCCCTTATTTGGCAGTGACATGATCCGTTCTGTTCATACCTGCGTCCCCTCTAAAAACAACTAACAATTACATCACAGCACTCCACTAAAATGGAATTTGCAGTTTCCTGCAACTTTCAGCTGCAATGTTTAGTTCAAAATGCCAGCTTTAAAAGTGGTTGTAACATATAGAGAAGAGAATATGTATCCAACCGAAGGTTGCAGCAGATTTCAGAAATCTATAATGATCATGCAGCAGATCGCATAGATAAACTTCATGCATGCAGATTTCTTCTTCTGTTTACGCTGCTGAAAATTAACTTTGAGTAGCATTTGAGCTTTAAGGGTGTGTTTGGGGTAGCGGTGTGGTGCCGTGCTGCACCATAGTTTGTAACGTTTGTATTTTACTTATTTTTTCAGAAAATTAGAGTGGAAGGCTGCATTTTGTAACATGATCTAATGACAGAAAGCGACGGTCTGATCTTTTGAAAATAGAAAAAAAACTTGTAATAGCTAACTCAACTTTTTGAACAACAATTATTTCTGCAACAACTTCACAACCATATACTAAATGTTTAAATTGAAATCTAAGGATTAATCTAGAATAATCTTTTGAAGATCCTAGAAATACATGTTACAGTAGTCTTTGAAAAATACTAGAATAATAACTTTGACTTCTGCAATTAACAATATATACAAATTTTAGAGACTTAACAGTAGGAATTGGTTTAAAATATATTAGTGTAATCCTAAGAGAGGTGCTGCTGGTCATGTCTTTAAGTTTGTATCAAGCAGTAGTTTCCATCTTAGTAGATTTTATCTTATCTTCTTAGTCTTTGCTCTTCCTCAAAAGCTTTATCTGATACTAGAGATAAATGACTACCATAATTAGAGAATAACAAAGAAGGCACAACGGAGCACATGTCTGGGAGGTTGTGGAGAAAGAGCTTAAAAAAACTCTTTTTGTCATCTATCATGCATTAGATTGTGTTGTGTTGGACAATATCTTAAAAGCTAAGTGGGCCAAGTGAGTCTTATATAAGTTTCAAGAGAAGGTTAAGAAGATGTAACTTTAAAAGTTAAGAAGCCAGTTTGATGCTTTAGGGATGAAAGAAAACACGTTGGTTTCTGATTATTTTTTCAGAGAAGAGGTAAGAAGTTGAGAGATTTGAATATCATGGAGAATTTTTTGTTGTTGTTATGTTCCTGATTTGATAGTTTTACAACAGTCAGACCTATAGGCTATGATGATTAAGCAAATGTTGGATTCATTGCAAGATTATAAGGAAAAGAAGTGAATCGAAGATATTATTGGATAACTATGTAAAATGGATCTCTAAAAACTAAAAATGATGAAATATATCAAAAAAGGTAAAAGTCAACATTGTAGAGGTCGTGAATAAGAAGGGGATCATCCAATTAAGTGAAGATGAAATAATAATAACAATAACCTTAAAGGATAAGAAAGCTCAACAAGAGTATGTGGTAGAGGACACTTAAACTAGAGGCATGAAAAGCCTCGATTGATATAACTATGGCAATTTTGAGTATTATGATGGAGAACGTAGAGCAACCAAGAATATAATACATGAATGAGTCAATTATGTATAAGAAAAGAGATAGAAATATGACACTTGATTGCTAGTATGCATGGATAATTAAAAAAAAAAAAAAAGACAACTCAGTTCTTAGACACTGCTACAAACAACCATATAAATGAAATAAGAAGTTTGTAAACTTCGATGAAACAATAATTGGCAAAGTGTCTTCTAAAGATTAATCAAAGATATAAGAAAAAAATTAAAGATAATATACTTATATGCTTGAAGAGTGAAAAAAATCAATTTATTTTAATGTTTATTTTGTATAAAATACAAAGAAAGCATCTTTACATAGTTTAAGTGCTTTTTAAAGGACTCTTGGAAAATTATATAGCATTCATTTGAAAATAATTACTTTCTTCTTAATAGATAATATTAGCTACTTGAATGCTAAAATGCTAATGCAACAAAAAGAATTTTCTTTTGCTTAACATTCAAAATGAAATTGCCAAGTGTCTTAAATCATGTTATAAAAGTGCTCTTTGGCTATGCCTTCTTCAACGCAAACATCTTATATTTAGAAGATTTAATTTTCTTTTAAAGAAGGTGATGGTAAGAGAACTACCTTATGGAAAATACCCTACTTAATTGTGCAAAGCATGTTTATTAAGAAAGTATTTTAGAAAAAGCTTTGTAAGGGAGTTGAGTTCCAGAGCTTGAAAGCTACTTAAGCTCATAGACACATTTTTATTATCCAAGCTCACTTAGTAAGAGTAACTATCTCCATCATTCATAAAAGATTATTAATGGTAAACTCGAGTGCATTTCAAAAGACAAGTTTCAAAAGTCTTAAAGTATTTAGAAGTTTAAAGTTGCTATAGAGAGTGGGACTGAACTTATGATTAATGTTATATTTTTTTATTGAGGAAGAGAATCTATTTCAAAAGATTTTAAAATGCTTATGAAATCAATATAGGATGTAAGCATCTTATAGTTTTGAGATCAACTCAACATAATAGAGTATAAGAATAAATTAAAATTAAACCAAAAAATTGAATAATACTTAATATGGGTATACAAAAGACAAATGAGATTGTAAAATGAGAGTATCAAAATAAAACAATTTGTGTGAGTTGGGCATACAAAACAAATGTGAGTATCACAATAAAAGATGCAAGATACAAGAGCAAATTAATAACAAGAGGCTACATTCAATGAATTGGTATTGATTTTGATAAGATATTTTCTCTTTCTTGCTTGATTAAAAGATTCAACAATTCATTTCCCTTACGATTCCAAGTAAGTAGAGAATGTATCAATTTGTTATAAAATCTATCTTTTAAAATGGAATCCAAAAAGAAGAAGTTTATAATCAATAACCTTCAAGTTTCAAAGTTAAAGGATAAAAAGGCAAGATTTCAAAGCCAAAAATTGCTCTCTTACAGTTAATACAAGTGCTATGGACATTGAATAATCAAATAGATAATTGCTTATAAGAGGGACCTCATTAAATGCTTCTTTGAGCATGCTTTTATAACATAAATAAGATGAAGCTATTCTAATTGTTTCTTCCAATGTTGAAGGCTTGATCTACATTGGAAGTAATAAAAAAATGTTTGGAGAGTTCAAGAACTCAATGACTAAAGAGTTTAATATGACCAATATTTGGCTTATAGAATACTGCCCAAACTTTGAAATCAATTAAATGAAAGATAAAACATTCATCTCATGAAATATTATGTAAGAGAGATATCAAAAAAGTTCATGATGGACGATAACTTGCCCTTAATTACTCTTAAAAAATGTTAATCCAAGCTACTAAAGCACAATGAAAAAGAAAGTATTGATCCATTGTTTTTTAAGAGTTCAATTGGAACATGTACTATTAGGCATGCATAAGTTAGATTTATGTTACGTTGTTAAACTTGTCAGTTATTATATAAAAAAATCAACCATCACCCTCTTGAATGCTACTAAGAGAATTTTGTAATATATTGATGATAAAATTGACTTTTGCTTGGTCTATTCATCATATAATGATTTTAAACTTGTAGGTTATATCAATAGTGACTGAGCTAGAGCGATGGATGATCGAAAAAATATTTTATTAAGTTCATGTTCTTCATGAGAGATGTTGTTATCACTTGGATGTTAAAAAATAATTCATTATCAGTCTTTCTATTTGTAAAGCAGAGTATGGGGCAACATCCTCATGTGTTTTTCATACCATTTTGCTTCAAAGATTATTAAAAGAATTAAGTTTATCATAAGAAGAAGTAATTAATATTGAAATTTGTAATATGTTTGCAATGACATCAGCTAAGAAACCAAATTTTCATGAAAGAAGAAAGAACGTTGTTAAGATGTATCACTACAAAGAGAATAAATTATATTCCAAGTAGAGCATATGAAGTCTCATGACCAAGCTGCTGATATTTTCATTAAGCCACTCAAATGTAAAAATTTTGTTTGGATACAAAGTTTTTTAGTTTCTAAATCAATCTTAAGTGTGGTTATTGAAAACCAATCATAGTTTAGGTTCATAATTACTTGGACTAGTTGTTTAAAATAGAATCTAAATAAAAAGTAATAATTTATAATTACATTTCAAGGAATTTAGAAATATATTCTTGAATATCCTTTAGAAAAATAAAAATATTAATTAAATACTTTTAAAATTAATTATAGAGGAAAATTCTAAATTTTTAATTATATATATGGATTAAAATATGGTGGTAGTATCCTAAAAAAGTTGCACTAATTTAAATAATTGTGAAGTCTTTGATTTTATATCATACAAAGTGATAAATTAAACATGCAGTCTCATCCACTCAAAACAAAATTTCTTTATCACGTTAGCCTTTGCCTCACCTCAAAGAATTCTTATTCCAACTCAAGCTTCAATTGATTCACTGATAATTAAAATCATGATTTACAACATAAAGAAATTTCTTAAATTTAAACATTTTGTTGAAGGTTTTAGAAATTCAATTTTGTTTTGATAAAAAAACATAATAATATATAAAACAAAGTTTTAAGTTTCATAAATTAGCAAATGAAAATCAATCATAAATTGTAAGAGAAAGCCTTGAAAAGCATAACAAATTTGAATTTATGAATTGATAAACATAGCTCTCCTCACCACTTCTTATTCATCTCCTGCAATTCTAGCTCCACATTTGTCTTTTACTCCATATCCATAATTGTTGTGTCAATTAAATCTCACAATCTCATTACTTTTTTTTTAGCCAGAAAACATTCTCAATAGCTTTTATAGTGGATTTTGATTTTTTTTTTCCTTCAATGTATTTGAAATTACTTTAGTAGAGAAGTAAGGACTGTGAGAGTATATAAGGGGAAGTTGTGAGGAATTTAACTATTTTAATTAGCTACCATGTTCATGTTGACCTCATTTGTTGTCAACACACTTCTTTTGGCCCTTGGATAGTTCCTTTCCTTAATTTTCTCCATAGTGTTCCAAGATGGTTGAACATGGCATGGCATGGTTGGTCTTAGCCTAGTCTAGTTAACTAGCCCTAATATAGGTGGCCAATCATGAACCTGCAGTCCTAAGTCAACCCCACTGTATCATGGCATACTTTATGAAATTAAGAGTCCGATGGTCAAGACACTCTAGAATTCGAGGAACCCTAGCTTGGCTTGAAAGTAGTTTGATTTAGTGCATGGGTGGTGTAATAGGTTTTTCCTTGGCATAAATCAAAATGAAAGATAAAATCAATTTAAATTCAAAATAAACTTGATTAAATCTAAATTTAAACATAAATTTGAACTAAGTTTAAGTTAATTTAAAATGAACTCAAATTAAAATTAAAATAAAATTCAATATAAATCTAAAACTGAATGTAATTGAGCCTAAAAGTCAGTTCAAAATCCTTAATTAAATATTAAACATAAACTTTATCTAATTATAAACTAAAGCTAAACCTCAATTCATCGAACGAAAACATGAAATTAAATCAACTTAAAAACAATATAAGTCTATACATAACCTAACATTAAGAACAAACCAATTTAAAACTTAAATTCAATGTAATTCAACATAAACCTAAATCCAAACTTAAACAAAATAAATATAACTATACTTCATAATAACATGAACTAAAGCCTAAGCAAACCTAAAACTAAAACAGAACTTAAATCCAACCCAACTTAAATTTTTAAATAAATCTTAATTAAACATAAGATTTAACTAAGGGCCAAAAGTAATCAAACTTAAAGCAACTACTCAACTCAACTTAAAATGATCTAAACGTAAGTAAGCTTGAACATTTTTAATTTAAAACTTTGAGTCAACCAAAAATAAACTTAATTGAGCTTCACAACCATATGAATTCAAATATAAATACATTTTAAGTTAATCATAAAATTTAATTGAACCAAAAGCAAATCAAAACAATGGTAAAGCTAAAACCAAAACTAACTATAATAGAAACTATCCACCCTATAAGTAAATCCAAGTTAAAACAGAATTCATATTAACCTAACACTAAACTAAACATAAACTAAATCTAATCAAATTAATTGTAATCTTGGTTAAACCTTAAGTAAAGCTAAATTACATCTTAATCAAACTAAATCAAATCAAACTAAAGCATGGCAAAGCCTAATTTAACTCACATTGCCTGATCTCCCAAATGGCTATCAAATTAAAACCACTTATTATAGGCCAGGTGCATCTAAATTCATCTAATTTGGCTAACACAAGCTTTATTTATCCATAAAGCACAAAATCAAGCACATGTCCTCTCCTTTGGCTAGACAAGGCATTCACCCTTCAAGTTAACCCACCAAACATCACCATTGGATGAGGAGAGTTCCCTGGGATCAAACCAAATGAGTTTCTTGTTAAAAGAAATTTTTGGGTTAGTTTGGTGTGTCTTGTTGTACCCACCCCAAAATATTGGAAGATTTCCACCAAAATGATATGATACATCATTTGAAGAATAATATATTATCCTGAGAGATAAAAAAATTATTTTAAAATAGATATAATCATTTTGATAAGAAAAATCTTTAAGATGCTTAGGTCAATGTAACAGATGATTTTTTTCTCTAGCTTACTAATATAAGATATGATTTATTTTATTATGAGATATGGTATCACTATAAAGATAAATTCTTGTAGTTATTTCAATCTCAAGAATTGTGGACTCTCAAGAATATTTTTAATTTAAATATTGACTCATATTATGCATGATTACAATGTTGGTATTTGTTTCCGTTAATTTTTTTTTTTAAAAGAAGTCGTCAGCTTGTCGATCATTGTATACTTCCCTCATTCGAATAAATCTTCATCCCAAATCAAATCAGTGATTCGAAGAGGAGATTAATCGAATAAGAATGGACGTAAAACAAAATGAAAAGCAAGAGAAAAGCAAAACGTGAAGAGTCAACGTGCGATAAACCTCGCAAAGATAGGTAAAAAATGTCTGTCCAAACAAGATCGGACAGACGCGCCTTGAACCAACATACATGAAAAAAGTATTTACGTAGACTACCTATAGCCAGAGAGACAGGTGTATGTACATGCTTTTGTGTCAAGGGCACTCTCAGAGGATTGTATTCCTACTGGTTAATTACATATTGGGGGATACCCAAAAATACTCTCGATAAAAGGAGTTTCGTTTTATATTATCATAGACCTAGGGTATACTTGATCAAAGGAAGGTTATTTCGTGTAGGAAAATTCCGATGCTTCAAAGCTTAAGCTAAGCCATCAAGCAGACACTGAGTCTCTTACATCCCAAACATGCAGCTACTCATCGGCAAACTGAGCCCACGAAATAACCATAAATCATCTTGAAGGGATATCTCAACACGTCAAAGCAATTCCGGGTCAAAAGGGCAAAGGACAAATTGTTGTATCTCAAACGGGTGACAGCTCATCAGCATCAGGCCATAAAGATGATATCGACGAAGTCAAAGAAGAAACATGGCTCAAAAGGGCTCAACAACAAGAAGCTAGAACAATTCTATAAGATAGAGGTAACTGGGTCGTACACTACAGACTCATCATCCACAACCACTAGGACTCTAAGTCTACCCGATCGTAAAGATAGTCAACCCAACATGTTCTGAGATCCCTGATCAGTAATCTTTGAATTGCGTCATCCACGAGAACCTCAATAGTCACTATCAAATTATTGAGAATTTGATAAACAAAATGAAAAACTTGAGTTTAGCTTTTACCATGACTTTTGATATTCGAGTGAGAATGTGCATCGGATAAAAGATGGTTGAGTTGTAAATAATAAGTTTTGGATGATATGTATATAAGTGTCCCTTAATATATTATATCATATAAATGAGTAAATTGTTAAAAATGATTTTTTTTTTTTTTGGATAAATTGAGCCATCGAATCCCACATTTATAAAATTTTAATTCTAAGTTTTATTTTTCAATTAAGATCTAGCCCAAAAACAGTAGTTATGAAGGGCTCATCTTCCCAACTCAGAAGCGAAGCGCCCACTCCTTCTCCATCGCTGTCCCGTCAACCAGATCAACTGCACCTTCACTTCTGCAGCCGCCGGCGACAATGGAGGACGGCGAAGGTAGCAAAGAAGGAGCAGGAGAACACGAGGTCAACCCCCACGACACCGCCAAGCCATCTATTTCACCTCCCTCAGCCGCTTTGCCTCATCTTGTTGTGCCCACCAGGCCTTCTCCGATTGCGAAAAAAGGTGCCGATCGTCGGAAGAAAATTTCTTTGAGCGCGAAGCAGAGAAAGTTGGCGGAAGGGAGGCTCGTACTCCTCAACAAGAACTTCCGCCCAGTCCCTTTTTCCCCGCCGAAAACCCTAGATTTCTCCGCGCACGAGCAGCTCTTCCGTGAGCTCGGTCTCTGGGAATTTGCACACCTACAGTTCGATGAAGAGGTACGGCCGGACCTCCTTGCCGATCTGATCGCTTATTATGATTCCTCCAATCATCGGAGCTATGTGCGTAACACTCGGATTTCTGTAACTCGGGTCCATCTTGCTCGAGCCGTCGGGCTGCCGACTAAGAAAGAGAAACGCGATGCTTTTGATGGAAGGGATAGGGTCCAAGAACTAGTTTCTGTAGATGGGGCTACCAAAGCGCTCTTGGATTTCATTTCTAGCTACATGCTCTTTGATGAAATGTGCATACTGCCTGAGGAAATTATTCAGGCGACTAAACTTGTGAAGGAGGGGGTTCCCTACAAGGTGGATTGGGCAGCAATTATGTGGGTTTTGGTTGAGAAGGAGCTATCAGAGGGCCACGAATCCGGAACTTTTTGCTATGCATCTCATCTGCAGCAGTTGATTAAGCACCAACGTCCTCAACTTTTCTTAAAAGAACCAGAGCCTGTGTTTGCTGTGGCTGAGCCTGTGTTTGCTGTGGCTGAGCCTGAGGAAGTGGAAGACATTTCGGTGGCAGATGAGGCGGTTAATATGGCAGAAGATGATGTTAATGCTGCAGAAGTCCATTTGACAGAAGAAGAGGGTGATGCTGATATCAGAAAGATGCGGAGCTTGCAGGACATGATGAATGTGGCTTCTGAGGGGCATGATTGTGAGTTTGGTTTGACGTTGGGTGATGATGTGATGGATGATTTTGATGATTGTAAAATGAATGCTGAGAGCGAGTGGCTTGAAGGAGAGAAGAATGAAGGCTTTAAGCAATGCCTGAGGCGCTGTAATTCTAAAGCTTCTGAAAACTTGGATTTTGAGAATTTGGCAGAGATGGGTGAGGAGAAAAATATACAAGAGAGGTCTACCGCTGCTGTCTCGGTTAAAGTTTCTAATTTTGAGAGGTTGAATTCATCAGACCTTATGCAGGAATTGAGCAATGTGGGCATTCCTTATGCTGCGCAGGTGAATACGCTCAACCCATCTTATAAGAACATTATTATGGATAGTGGTTTGGGTGGTTCTACCTGTTTTGGCTATAGTGAAAGGAGGCAAATTGATGAGATTGGGGATGAGGAGAGAGACCAATTTGACCATAAATGTAGGCAAAAAAGGTTGCGGGCTTATGAACCTTGGGGAAACCTGCCATTTTCTTTTGATGACTGCATGAATATGATTCAAGTTGGTGCAAAGAAGGCCAAAGCACTCTATAATGAGAAATACCAAGAACTTTCAAAGATGGAAGACCATATGCAGTATCTGAATCATTTGGTTCATGAGAAAGAGCTGGCTATTCGGTCATTAAAAGAGTTGGAAGAGCAACGAAATTGGCAGATGGATGTTCAGCAGTATGAGCGCGAACTATGCTTGCTGACCCAATTGATGCTTGGTTATAAGACTGCTTTAAAAGAAACCCGCGGTAGATTTGCGGACTATAGAAAGCAGCACCCATGTGATTTGGATCCTCTTTACAAAGATGTTCCTGGGACAGGTGGTCTGGTTCTTAGTGCGAGGGAGTTTGAAAAGGTTCAGTTGGTGAAAGAGGAAGAGAAGCGACAGCAGTTGTTATGTGCTTTCAGAAATCTTGAGCAAATCTTAAGTAAATTTGAGAAATGTGAAGAGAGGGTCACATTGCATGATGTTAAGCTCGGGAAGTTGGTTGGAGAAATGCGGAATCTGAAAGATGGTTTTGTAAAATCTGGTTGCTTGGATGTGTAACAACACCTTATTTCAGCGGATTTGCTGCCCTTCTGACTAGTTATTTAAGAAATGTGAAGACTGCATCATTTTGGGTGATTGGAAAGTTATGAAGCCGTTTGAGGTTATAACTGAAAATGGAGGTTTGTGATGGCTGTTTCTTGTATGATTACCTTTTGAACTAGTTTTGCGCGCTTAACTTGGATACTTGATTATTAACTCAGGATATAACACTGATGAATGAAATTAGATTTAAAATCCCCTTTTTGAACTGCCTATGTTATTTGCATACATTTGTTGTTTTCACTCATATCATGTACCATTGATGATTGTTTTGTATTGTTAAAATGTTTTAAGATCGCAGGATCTTTTTATTTTAAACTGATGAATTAGCTAACAGCTCAACATGATTAATTGTGTTTCTTTTGAAAGCATTTTGGCTTCATAGGTGGTTCCCCATCCGTAACACCAACTCCTCCAATGGTGGTTTCTTTTCCTTAAACTATGAATTCGAGGTGAATCCATAGGGTAGGTCTGTCTCGAATTACTACTGCATACTGGGTTTTCTTAGGTATTCCCCCATTACGGGTTTCCTACCCCTATGTTGTTATTGCTCTAATTAAAATTTTAGTATTTTCCCAGTATGATTTGTAGGTATTGGAATAAGGATTTTTGAATTAGTTTCCCATGACATTCATAGTTTTTAATGTAATGGTGCTTGAATCTTCTATTGGTTCATAAATCATCCCATCACTTGGTAAAGATCCTGTCACATAATGCAAACTAAAATTATATAAATTCCTAAAGATGGTGGCATCTTGTGAGGATGGAATAATCAAAACATCAGTCTTGTACACACTAGTTACTTTCTTAAGGGTAACTCTATCAGACGACTATTAAAAGTTATTTATTGTCATTTCCTCAATTAGTGGAAAGCTTCATCAAAGGGTTTTGACATTAAGAACCTCTTAGTTGCAGCGTCTATAATCAACCTTGTGGATCCTACCAACTCATTATAAAATGTTTGGATTATCAGCCAGTCAGGTAGGGCGTGGAGTGGACATTTCTTAAGAAATTCTCTAAATCTCTTCAAGGATTCATAAATTGACTCTCCATCCAACTCAGTGTAAGTGGTGAAATCATTCATAAGCTAGGCAGTTTTAGATGGAGGAAATTATTTGGCTTGGAACTTCTGGCCTAAGTCATTCTAAGTCGCGATCGAACAAGGTCAGCCAAATCTTAGCTTTTTCCCTTAGTGAGAGAGGAAAAATCCTTAGTCTAATGGCATCGCTAGGGATATTGTTATACTTGAAGTTGACTAAAAGTTATAAGAAATTTGCTAAGTGCAGTTCTGAATTTTCAATGCGTGCTCCGCAAACAGGTTGTTCTGGACCATGCGGATCTAAGCTCAAATGTATTAGCTTCTGTGGTAAGTAATCGATACTCATGTGAGTTCCCTCTATCGATGGGTTGACAGGGGTTTCAGATGATTTTCGTGAGGGTTAGCCATTTCTAAATGATTTTTTTTTTTAGTTTTTGGATTTTTCTTGAATCTTTTTAGGGTTTTTTTTATTTTTAAAGGTCAAAAGACACTAGTTCAGCTAAACATCTCCTATGCATGCACTCCATGCTTGTACAAGTGAATCTAATCTAAAGCAAAAAAACACAAATATGAAAGAAAAAAAAATAATGACAACACCCATTCTAATTAAATTTAGGTGAAAATATAGTACCAAAAACTCTTGAGTCCTGGCAATCATTGAATCAGTTTTTAATGGCGTTTTACAAGCTTTAATTAACTCTTTATATATTAAATTCATCTCGAAATAAAATTATCATTTTAACACCCATTCTAATTAAATTTGATTAAAATCCCCCAATCTACAAAGGCTTATTACATAATTATGTGGAATTCTCTTATATTAAGCGTTGATGTTTCGCTAACCTCGTAATATTTGAACAATAACAGCCTTATTCTAATGGAATTAATTAGCCAACGCTCCTGCTTTTAAATGATAATATAAGATAAACTGTTTTTCATGAAGCGCCATTACATGTAGGATTGTTAACGATCCGATTTCAGCTGAGCTATGGTTAGCATGAAATTCGCACGAATAGATTTAGTGCGGCTAATTCAATTTCGAGCTGATCTTGCTCCAAATTGAATCGAGCTGGATCCGACTTCGAGCGGACATAACGAAGGGAACGAGATAGTGGAATGAATGGGGTGAGATTTTTGCTCTCAAATGTTTAACATCTTCATTATTTACTTTTTCGAAAGTGAAATTCACCTTTTTGATGCACAAGTCTACGCAAGAAAGTGTTCTAAAAACAAATGGGAATATTCGGGAGCGCTGGGGGGGCGGGGGGGGGGGGGGGGGGGGGGGGGGGGGGGGGGGGGGGGGGGGGGGATTGGGTGGGTAGAAAAGTAAATACATAAGAAATGTGTGGACTTTATGTATTCAAACCTTTCGGAGCAGAGCTTTAAGATGAGGCTGAAGGCTGGTAAGGTTTGTTGCCATCTGGACAATATATGATAGTTCACCATTCATGACCTTGAAGACTGTAATAGAGGTGTAAACTTTAGAATGGGGACTCTCTTTTTGAGGCGTAATTATTTTATACGGACATTGTATGGTTTATGTAGAAATGCATACGGTATCTGATCTCCACCATGCATTAAATTTAAAAAAAAAAACAAAATTCAAAATAGGGTCCACTGTTATACATTTTTGTTGTGATGAATGGTGAAGATCAGACACCGTATGCATATGCATTTCTGCATGCGGTGTCAGTTTAAAATAATTATTCCTTTTTTTTTAGAGGAGAGAAATCATCTCTAGATTCTCAAATAGAGAATCTCTCCCCTTCTTTATAGGACCTCTCTCCTACCCGTTTTCTCTTTTCATCCCATTCATTTTCTCAATGTTAGTAAGATTTGGACATATAAATCATGATTCAACATCTTTAAATGTCTTATGAGTGTGGACATATGTCTTAATTTTGAATTTACACATTTATATTAATGGAGGTACAACAAATATTTTGCTAGAGAAAATTGCACTAGGAGGGATCTCATTGGAGGACAAGGAAGCGTCAAGTCCAACAACTTGGAGTGATGATAACATCAAGATAAACTACTCTTAACTCTTCCCTTTATCAGTATTATTAATTCATACTTCATGTCTAACTTTTACAATCAGAATAGTTACCATTCATCGAATTGGAGTATGACCATCAATCCATAACTATTTACTTCTTATGACTTATATAATATATATATATATATATATATATATGATTGTAGAGGCAAGATAATAATAAATTGTTGTAGAAGCAAGATAACAAGAATTAAAACTACTCAAAATTATTTGTAAAGAATACGTTTAAACATTTCACAAACTCTATATCAGGTCCTCAACTGGAAGTTACAATTTCATAAAGCAAATACTTCTGTCAAGGCTTAATAATGTCCATTGTATGGAAGTGACCATTTGAAGGAACATTCAACTTAGAGTAGACCATCAATCCATAATTATTTACTTCTTATGACTTAAAAGCTACATAATGAATATTTCAAGTGATATAAATCAAAGAAAAATAGTATAAGGTTTAATATCGGATTGCAAACAGTTATATGCATTTGCAATTACATAAAACCTATACATCAAATTATAGAAAGTCAAAATCCTTTCAATTTAACATTGTGATCGAACCATACCGGTCCAAGATTACAAATCACCTGTTCCTGTTCTTTCCATAAAGAATTGGATGAATCTGCAATTGCCTGGTAAAGGCCTGGTTAAAAAGAACTCGAGTTTGGATTGTTGAAATCAATGGCATCCATGCGAGCACTGCAATGGGTATAAAAAGCAAACCACCCATTCCATAATCATAGGCTTGAGCAATAACTTTTACTGGCTCCCATACTCCATATTCCTCGATCTTCGGTCGTAAAGTCTGTGCTACCTGGAAGAAGTTTACCAAACTTACCATTACTACAAAACCTTGAAATTATTTAAGAAAAAAGACCCAAAATGCCTGCTTACAGACAACAATCCCCAGCCGGTTGGAAGAAATGCAAGGCAACATATCACTAGATCCATCACGGAGAGCCGACAAACGCTCAACATGGTAAATATGCCGGCAAGCACAGATAGAAATATAAGCAGCTTCAGAAGCCGATAAATGAGATGGTAATTTGTGCTGAGTCGTCGACTTCCCTCACCAACTATCTGTAAAAATAACACAGCATAGGAAGATAAAGGTTCATCAGAAAGACATTTTAGGACTAATGAAAACATGTTGTGTAACTCTGACAGCATACCTTAACTAGTAAGAATACAGCAAGTATTACAAACCATGATAACATGTAAACAACAATGTTTTTGTTCTTTTGAGATATGTCAAGGTGATAGACCAACCCATATTGATAGATGAAGAAACGAAGGCACAGTAGTATTTCAATAATTCTAGAGCACAGTCCAGAATGACGAAGATGAGCATTCTCGGCATTCCACCACGATTCCCAGCACTTCTCTGGCTGCACGCCGATGCCGCCGACATTGTTCATCCACTTGTTCCAATCAGCCCAGTCCTCAACAATCATCCGCCAAGCGAACCCAGAAGGATTGAAAAGAAAGGGAACGAATAGCCAGTTTATGGCCATGAACCATGTGGAGTATGTGATCATCATGTGTGCTACGCTGCTCTCATAAGACATGCTAAATAAATTATAAACTGACAAGAGGAAGATCAATTCGATTCCTTTGACAAAGTGGCTGCGAGAGTATAATTGATAATTCTTTGCGAACCCTGCGTGGAAAACTACAAACTTACAACCAGTTGGTCTATATTTAGCACCACCATGAAGGATGGTTCGACCAAAATGGTGAGCTTTTGTTCCGAGGGAAAATGTGAAAAAAGAAGCAGCAAGTTGCAGTTGCATGAGAATAAAATTGCTCATGGCTGATAAAAATCCCTTCTCAAGACCGAGTTCCATCACCATTGGTAATCCAGTAAGAAGCCCTAGCTGGAGGAAAGACTGAGTTGCAAGTACAGTTTCTAAAGATTTAATGTGTTGCAGTCGAGCGTCGATAATGAGTGCCCTTTCCACTCCACTTAGAACAAGATATAGCCGTCCATATAGGAAGACATATACAACAAAGACTGATATCTGAGAATTTTCAAAATGAGGAATTGATCAATGAAAAAAAAAAAAAAAAACAAAAAAGATGATGTAAATGCGAATGAGATATAGGCTTGACCAATTTAATGGTAGCCATTGAAGACTATAGAAAAAGATGGGAACGAAAAAATCAGATACAATCAAATGTTTAAATAGATTCATAATCAAGAGTTGTGCCATCGGTAAGGAAACAACGAATTTGCTAAATTGCAGCAAGCAAAGGGGTTTAACATGAAAAGAACATATACAATAATCCCAAAAAGTACCAAAAACATGTGGCTTTCAAATACATACTAGGTTGTTAAAATAGTATCCCACTGTAGTGAAATAAAATGAAAGCAACCGGAAGAAATCAAAGCGATGCCCAAGGCGATAAATGTCGCGGCTAAGAGTTTGTTCACCATTTCCATTTGCTAGTTTTGCTTCAAATTTTGATATCTGGTTGAGCCCAACATCACGGCCTTTGCCAACTTGCATGTATTCATGGTAAGTTACATGACCCTGACGTAGAATAGAGTTAAATCCTGCAAATTGTTGACGCAAGTTAGCAGGTAATTACTACAACCAAAACAATTAAGCAATAGGTCCATCTCTACCAGAAAATACACCCTCGCTCAAATTGATAGTCTTTGAAGCTTTACTTATGCCACCTTGTGTTATATGAAATATCCTGTCAAATAGGTCCGGATGTCCATAGTGAAACCGTACTCTGTACATTGCAAGTGCACAAGATTAATTGTACATTTTCAACAAGCATAATTTAACAAGCATGTGTGCACAAAAAGCATAATTTAGCAAGTATGTGAGCACAAATTTTGAGTATGGTGCTTACCGAAGAGGATTTGCTAAGAACCGCTGCCCAATAGTTACAAAGCTAGTTTCTTGGTAGGACATGAAACCAGCAAGAGAAGATATACTGAAAGCAGGTGAACACGGAAGTAGGTCAAACACTGTGTAAATGTGTAATGCTTCTATAATATTAATAATCTAAACGTAGAGTACTTCAGCCTAATGTTCTCAGTTTCTAGCAGGAGAAAAGAACAAACCTTCCCGTGAATATGTGTTCTCTAAGGCCAAGTATAGTTGGATGTGGTTGACCTGAATGCCTAATAAACTCTTGCAGAAGGTTTCTCATCTTATAGGCTTCTTCAAAATAGTTATCCTGAAGGACAAAAAAGCTTTCATGTGATAAGAATGAAACAAAGAAAGTATGGAGTTAAAATAAATTTTTTTAGGTACCTGATTCATGTCAATTGCTTGTAGAGCTTCCCCTCGAGTAAAGATGATTGCATGATTTTGATTCTCAGGTTTACCTTCTCCGATGATTGGTGGACCTGGAAGCTTGATGCGATATACCTCCTATTACAGTACCGGTCATAAGCACTTGTTGAATTTCTCTAGTTGGCACAGGTGAATAAATCTATAAATCTCTGGAAAATGAACTCTGCGAGTAACTACATAAACAATCCAACAAGATAAGCATGTAAAGAATTCCACATTTTACATTTTGACCTCCAATTTTTTATCATAATTCAGATCAGTTGTTTAGGTCTCTGTTTGATAAATCAGTTTGAAGAATAGCCTTTCTCATTCTTAAGGCCAAAGTGCATGTTCTTTCTGGAGCTCCTTGCTAGCCCTAAAAAAACTTTCCAAGAAATAGAACAAATCCTTAAAAGAACCTAAAGAGTTTACTAAAAATTCGAAGTTACTTCCCTAAAAATGTAGGAGATTCAAGTATCTATTGCCTTAGATGGAATAATGACTGAATCATTTACAAGGTGCGGTTGGGTAAAATATACGAGGGAGTCCACCAAACTGGTCCAGTTCTCAAGATGAAAATACATCATTTAGTATAAGAGGAAGCTCAAAAACGGTAAGGCAAACAAACACATGAGCACTCACAATTCAATTGAAAGACAGTTTATGTGCACGTTAAGAACTGAAAAGGTTGTTACATTTATATCCCTAAAGTATAGAACTCAAACTTCTTTTTCTTTTATTGTTCCCAGTTATGGAGGATTGGTATGGAATAAATATGAGCCAAAAATCAAAATAAACAAACATGTAAGGATACATTTTGACCAAAATGCTCACTGGAATACAGCAAAGAATAAACACACAGCATTATCAGAAGATTTCTTTTGCCAACAATGAAAAAATTAAAATGGCTTGTGATAAGATTTTCCTCAATGTCCTTAAGAAATAAATAGCATTAATTAAGCAGAAGGAATAACACAATCCTCTAAATATGCAGAGAATACTTGCAAACTAAACAGTTCACTGGCTGATTCCAGCTAGGTCTTCCTCATAAAGTTGCATTCTAAGTTTGAAAGTCATGGAAGGTATCAAATTTCAATTTATGATAAGATCGATCCAAAGAATAAATAGATTTGGCACTCTTCAAGATCAAATCAAATGACTAAGCCGATCTTGAGTCATGGTCAGATTGGCTCAAGATCGGATTCTCAATAACAGTAATTAAGGTTGCCTACTACAATAAGGAGGAAAAAAGGAAGTTAGAGGGCTGTTGCCCTCTTAATAACAGTAATTAAGGTTGCCTACTACATTAAGGAGGAAAAAAGGAAGGTAGAGGGCTGTTGCCCTCCATACTTTAGAAATGATCAGACGTGTATAGCCAATGTTGCCTGGATCAAGTTAAACATGTCTCACAAATCACAAAGAATTGGTTTAAATGCAAGTTGAAAAGTAAATAGAATTAATTCACCACCACAAAATTCGCCTAGCTATTGGACATATTTCTCAATACTCAACTAAACTCTTAATTGACCAATATCACTTGAAGTTGTTCAGGCTGCTGACCAAAAGAATTTGCCCCAACTTGAAAGCTACTCATCACCAGCTAAAATTGAAGAAATCAGAGACTTTGTTAAAACTAAATCTTCAATTGGAATTCATTAAGATCACTTTAAGTACTTTTATAGGTTATAATCTAGCTAGGCAATCACTTCAAGGGAAAAAAAAAAAAACAATAAAAAAAAATGTTCAGACTTGACAGTTATTTTACTTGCAGCATTGTCTATAGCACTTTATAGACCAAAAACTATAAATAAGAGCGAAGGATATGGCAAAGATACCAAATTATATACCCATATTTTTACTTCAAGGCAGCAATAGTGAAATCTCATAGCATCATCCTCTTGGCCCTCTTTTTCTTTTTCTATTCTCCTTAGCTTGGTCCATACTTCTTAGTATGGCTATGGTATTACCCACAAACAAATTTGGATCTAACATAACTTTAGTTGGGGTGATCATGGACAATATTTAGACTAAGAAATTGAAAAACGGATTGCTTAGGCAAAGGAAGAGGATCAATTCAAAAGCAGCATAAGAGCAACTCAATCACATGAAAGACTGACAAAAATAAAATGAGGAATCACAAAGTGCATTCAACGCCCTTCCTGAAAACATTTTTATCAACTCACTAAATCATCATACTTCACTTCTCGTCAGAAAGTTATATTGAGGGATTCTCATCAATAAAGTATGAGGCAGAAATTTTCTCATCCCACCAACCCAAGGAAGTCTCTATTAAGCCAACCAATGCCTTCTCTATTAAACTGCATAAGTTAAGCCTCCACTAGCTCAAAATACATTTTCTGGAAGCTTATAAAGAAAGTCGGATCAAGCATATCGTATTACTTAATTGAAGTTGACAATTTCTTTCCACGCCATAAGTAATGTTGTTCAATATTAGCTACTCTTCACAACATGTGAGAGAGCATAATTAAGATGGTTCTCTAAACTTCATCACTACATGACTTATTAGAATTCAAGTGATTTATTATCATGCAAAATGCTAATGCATAAATAATTAAAGCTAGCAACCTCTCTGGATGATTAGATAAGAGCCAAATGAATCTTTCTAGTGCTTTATCTTATGTTTCCAACATGTAATATTACTTTTTCAGAATTAGGAACATGTCGCCTAAATTTTAAAGGACCATTTAGATATCCACTCATATTGCAATAATCGGCATTCAAAAGTTGCCGGAGAACTATGAAGCACGAACACGGATACGGGGACACGAATATAACACAACACGGATATTACGACATTGTAAATAGTAAAAGACATGACAGGCCATGAATATGTTTTTATATTTAATCAATTATTAATACAAAATCAATAATTTCTTTGTTACTCTCCAACATCACAAGTTAAATCTAATATCATAAAAGAAACTTTCTAAAGATAGAAAAAACCGAATAAGATTAATAGTAAAAAAATATTTTACCACACAAGAAATCATCCAATCCCGTCATGTCCTTGACATGTACTGCCATGCCCCATTGTGTCCTTGTTGTGCCTACACTATGTCAAAGCCCATATTTATAGGAAAAAAAAATTATGGCAGGTAAAAAATGTGTGGAAGAAGTGTCTAGGCCATTTAGAAGTGTCCACGTTTCATAGATAGAGACTTGAGAAGGTATCATCCACATCAACCCAATAGATAGACATCATGGTGACTTCAACTTTGAATATTCTTAAAGACATTGACTACTTCCATAAACTATCTCCACTATACGCATGCATCATACCCCGCAGTTTATTAAAGTATGGTGTTTTCCACAGGGATCACAACAACAATAAAAGATTGCCAAAACTTTTGCAATCTTGTTGAATAGCTCATCAAAGCCGAAAAACTCAAGAGGTGGACTTGCAAAACTTGGGACAACAATAAAATGCAGAACAAGAGAGATTAAATCAACTCCCACAGAAGTCATTTAGATAACAAGAACCATGCCATAAAATTGTCAGTGTCCTTCACAAACTATGTAGCTCATTTATATATTTTTTTAATAAAACAATTCTGATACATTTGCTTATTCTAGATACATCCTAACATCTCTTAAATCAATATATATAATGCCACTTGAACATATCAAAAATAAAAAGACAGATAATTTACTTTAAATTTCTATGAAATTGTAAATTGCTATAATGACAGATGTGAACAGTTTGTCGAGCACAGGAACATGCTCTTTGCAATCCATAGATGTAATGGTCCCAATCATCGCAAAAAGCATTATGCCAGCAACTCATGCCAGCCTCATCAATCCTACTTCAGCTTTTTTCTGCCAATAGGGTTCTTTCTATCCCACAAAATGTTCATAAATGAGCTCAGGATCTTGCATTTTATCCACATAAATCTTCAGGATCATGATTTGCGATAGAATTTGTATCTTGGAAATTTTAGTTAAAATGATTGAAGAATCACTACTAAGAGGTGCACTTTCCTTTGGTAAATAGCATTGATATGGCTGAGAAGTTAGTTTCATTTGTCTAAATATTCGTAAAACCATTTGATGAATCTCTATTGTACACGTCAGGTAAAGTACAATATAGTCAAAGAAGAAAACATTCGTATGGGGCATCCGCCATCAGCATCATATGAGTAGGCTGAAATAAATCACATTAAAACCATCAAACGTGAATTTTTGTAGAGTTGATCTCCAATTTACATAGAAGCTGCATTTACATGGTTATATGGTCATCCATATATATCTAACAGAACAAAACAATCTTTAGAAAAAGAAATTCGAGGCATTCCATAGATTAATTTTCTTCCTATAGAGCAAACTTTTTCCCCATGCAATTGTAACACTACTTTCTAGAGAATTCTATTTTTCTCATACATGTATATTGTTTCATGCCTGCCATCATAAATAAAAAATAGTTACCTGGTCTAAATTATTCACAGCTTTTATTAAAACTGAAGAATAAACCTTGCGAGGCTTGCCATCTACAATTTCTTCCTTTTCTTCAATGTAGGCCACGCGTAGTGATGGATACCTACATTTATGATGTAAATTGGAAATTGAAATTTCAATAAAAAAAACATTGAAAAGCATACTACCTATTCCTTAATAACTGAGCAGACCTTGACATCAAATCAATAATATCTTGCGCATGAGAATCCCCTGCTGCTTTTTGTAATCCAAACATCTGACAAGAGATGATGTATGTGAATTTCATGTCAATTAATGCATCAAGCTTTGCTGCCAGGGAATTTTGACTGTTTTTCTGATTTTTATCTCTTTCAATGGCAATACATCCTTTGGCAATATCTGATTAACAAATTTAAAGAAAAGAATAAGATGAAATTGGAAGATTTGCTAAATATGATCATTTTGCCTGACAACAATACAAATGCAATTTTAAAATTACTAAATATAATAACAGTGGAAAATTAACAAATCTAAGGCATGCTTCTTTTAGCTGAAGATTACCTTGATTGCTACATATGTCCAGAAATGCTTGTAATTTCAATGCTTTCCTATAATACATCATTCCCCTTACTATTTCAATAAGGAAAGATTAAAAACATATGTTAGAGCAAGATATGCAAAAGAATATTGTCATGCTATAACTTCTCTTTGCACATCAAATCAATAGAAATAGCAGTTCTTTCTCTTTTGCTTCCCTTCACCTGTTCGGCTCAACGTTTGTCCACGGAAAGAAGCCCAACATCGAGTGTCGTCATCTGTTATGTTATAGTTGAATCGTTCCAAAAGGTTCTTCCACTCATCTGAAGCAATTAAGATGACTAATCAAAAGCGTCAAAATAAAATTAAATTTAGTGACTCGGTATATTGATGCTAATCACAAACTGGTACCTGGATATATCTTCTGCATATAATAGAGGATGGACGCACCACCATCTTGACTTAAATGCAGTTCATCCTCTGAAAATTTAACCTCCTCCAAGAAGTATGGAGTCATTATACTATAGCAAAAAAATAAATAAATAAATAAATATGAAACATTTTGAAACATTCATGGAGATATATTTACTACAATCGATAATATTTAAATACTTTAAGAATATTAATCTCTCTTTTGATGAGACATATTTATAAGATGTGTTTTTTTATATGAAGGTGAAAGTGTCTTTGAAGAGCACATTAGTGTCGGTGCTAGAGATAACCCTGAAATGAAGTGTATTAATCTCAAGTAACCACGTTTTATTTGATTATTTTGAAGATGCCATTAGCATTCATTATTTTAGAAATTTTTTGACATTTTGAGAGTAAAAGAAATATTAGCTAAACAAGTGATACTAAAAAAGGATTATTCATTATTTCATAGCTAAATAATTTGTTTCTTTCTTTATTAACCATGTTTTTTTTTCTTTATCATTCGTAAGTTTATTTTATGATATTAAATATCATCCACGAATATATTTAATAAAGAAAAATAAAAACTACATATTTTATATTGATAATTTATGAAGTATAAAAATAAATTTATGAAAATTTATTATGGTTTTGGAAATCATATCGTTTTGCCATTTACAATCTAAGTGGTAAGTTTCATATGAATATTCTAAATACTTTTATAATTTTGTTGAATTCAGAAGCAATTTTGAAAATACAGACCCATTTAATTGAAGGTCTAAATGGAGCGGCGACAGCGGCACAGAGAAATTGTTCTGCATTGTTTAAGGAGGCGGCGGCACAACATCACAGCGCGGTTTTCGACATTTTAACAAAAATGTGGGCCGCGGGTTTGACCCCGCAACACACATTTCTTTGTGATATTTTTACTCAAGTGCCCTTCGCCTCTTTTGCCCTAAACTGCTCCCCTCTCGTGCCCTGCTCGTGCTCGAACCTAATCCCTTGGCTTTATGGCAAATGATGATTTCTTTTTTCAACAAACACGAAGCCCTAATCTATAGGTCAGCAACTTCAATTCGTCACCTACTTGTTGGAGCAACTCTTCTCGAGGACATGTCCTGAATCCAAATTCCAAAAACCCTTTTCTCTTTCGCAAGCAAACAGTACAGAGATCATTTTCATTTCCAGCTACCTCAAAACTTGCTTAATGGTTTTCCTGCTTCTTTTAGTTCTTCCCAACATTGTTAATCCATTTTATTAATCTTTCGTAACTATTCTAAGATGCTCGTGATTAGCTCCTAATCTCTATTTTCTTTATGATTGTTTTCATGCGAACAAATTGAAATCTTACGTTCATGGAAGCTTCCATATCCAAATTGCACCATTCATATCCTCAACTCTCATATAAGTAATTTTAGTATGAATATATTTATATTTGAATTAATTCAACTCAATGCTCGATGCTCAATGCGTGGAATTTTTCTAAATCTGAAAGAATCCCCAATTTTATGATTGTTTTCATGCGAACAAATAGAAATCTTACGTTCATGGAAGTTGTCAGATCCAAATTGTACCATTCATATCCTCAGCTCTCATACAAGTAATTTTAGTATGAATAAATTTATATTTGAATTAATTCAACTCGCTGCTCAATGCGTGGAATTTATCTAAATCTGCAAGAATCCCTAATTCCCTGTGTATTGTCTTAAGTCAGCAAACCAATTTTTTTTTTGATTTTTTGGATACTATAAAATAAGTTAGTTGTCTCACACACAATTTATAGTACTCGAGATATTTCATTTAGTAGTTATTTGGCAACAAATAGGGTTTATATCAACTTTAATTTAGTATATTTTGTGAATCAAGTTTTACTTGACTCCTGAAATTCGATTGACATAATAGATGTTAGATCCTGTTTATAATTTGTTTGGTATATATTTTCAAGATTCGAGATTTGAATGAAAAAGAATGAGAGGCATATGGTGAGTGGTGTCCCTTAACTGTCCCCCTTACTGGGATTTAGTAAATTCAATCTTTTGCCTTAAAACTAATGAAAATGAGATTTAAGAAGGTAATATAATTAATGTTGTTAAACAATATTTTTGGGAAAGATTTAGCCCAAATATTACAAAATGATATTGTTTGAAAACTATATCAACTTGTTTTTTCAAGGATGTCTTCATTAAAGCAAATTACCAATTAAATCACATAGGAACAATGCTCTACAATGTTATCTATCACCTATTCTACCCATACAATCCATATTCAGCACGGGGCAGCATCACTTGGGGGCACTACAAATCCATAGACCTCATCAATTGGACTCCTCTCAACATTGCTCTCAAGCAATCGGATCCCAGTGAAACACGAACACGAAGATACGACATAATTGAAAAAAAATTGGACATGACACGTCATGGATATTTTTTTATATTTAATTAATTATTAATATAAAATAAATATTTTTCCATCATTTTCTATTAAAAACATCACAACACAAACTATAAAAGAATAAGTAAGGTGTATATCTTATTTTATGTACTGTTCTAAAGTGTATTTTTGCTTCTCAAGTATCAAATATATTACTATGACAGTTCTGTTACAAATAACATTACTACACAGAAGCATAATGGTCATTTGTCCAGAAAAAACTACCGCGCAGGTGTTTTCAAACTGCAAAAAAAAAAACAAACAGACAGTCAACTTATCAGCAGTAGCTTCTTCCTGGGGCAGCTGCTGCGCAACAATTTATTGCTAAGTTACAATTGTCCCAAACAGACCCCGAGTATAATGTTAATACAATTATTAATTTATAATCATGGTAATTGAATTATCAAACTTCAAAATTTGAATCTTGCCAATTTTGCCCCCTTGCTTATACCTGATTTGACTCCTAATTTTCATATGATTTGAAGTTTTTTGCGAGAACTAGCGTCATGGTTCAAAATTCCATCACATGTGCCATCGCCATGGTGATTCTCTTGGCATATGCTTGAGCCTATAATTCCCTTGAAAGCTTTTCAAACAACCACCGTAGTAAGGCCCAATATCACTTAAATAATTGTTCATGTGATTGAAAATATTTCCAAATAAAAACAAAGTAGCACACTGTCGCACGTATATTAAGTAGTTAATGTGCAAAATTGAAATGTTATAAAATATAGCAAATAGTTCACACACTATGAGTTCTGCGTAAGTGCACGTATCACTTCAAGTAATATATGACTTTTTTATTAAGCCCCAAATATCGATCCCATGAGGAAGCGAGGAAAGAGGTCCTTAGTCAAATTTCAGTCTACTACTATTAGTCCTTAGTTTGAAATTTCGATTAAAATGATGTTTTATCTAGCAACTACTTCTAAATGCGAATGTTACATGTAAGGATAGTAACTATTTCTAAATGTAAATATTAATTCTAAAGATAACTCTTTCTGGATGAATTGGCTTGCAGAATTTTAAGATGTTAAAAATTATTATTCTTATGTAGAGAATTGGCTAAAGTAAAAGAATGAGATACATTAAACATTATATGTGTCAAATAGGAGCAATTTTAATTTTCTACGCTCAATCAAGTGTTATAGAGAATCGTTGGCTAATCATAGGTTTATTTTCAAAATATGTGGTTAGGTCGGGAGGATACTGGCTCTCACTACAGAGCTCTCACTTCCCTTCCCCTGAAGGCCAACTCTCGCTTTAGTTCTTAAACACTAAGACCAAATTAGGGATTTTAGTTTGTCGTCTTAGAATCTCCAATTTTTCGCCCAGTAATTTTTCTTTATTTATTTGTACTCAACCCCCATAAACTTCACCATCCATAGAATTTGAATGTGGTTCCACTTTATTGAGAATTACACCGCCCTCTTGGCTCTTAATGCAATTACAACAAATTTTAACATTACAACGGATACTTATTGTAATGTAAATGAAATGCAAGTAAAAACCATCACATTTATAATTAAAATGTCTTCTAGCATGTATCCCAAAATCTTAAACATGAATCATACTCATTGCAAAAGAAAAGTAAAAGAAAAACAATGACATAATTCTCTTATGTCACTATTTCCTAATAAGAAGAAAGAGTAAGAAAAACACTTCACAAAGAACGAAGAAAACACAACGAAAAACTTCATTTCATCAAAACAAATTCACTAGATAAGTGTTTACAAAATCATAAGATAATGAAGAACACAATATTTAGTTTTTTTCCCTTGAAAGAAATATGAAAATCTCTCCCACAAAATCTTCTGCTGATCCATGCAATGCTAGAACATTCCCTTACAGATTCTCGCAAATTCCCTTACAAATCTCTCTAAAAAGGTAGAAATCTATATTTCTACTTCTATTCTAAAATCTTTAAACATTCTCCACGTTTTTCCACTCACACAACACCTTTTCTGACATAAAAGCACTCTATTATAATGTAGGGACAAATTTCTCAAGAGATGTCTCAAGCAACCTTCCAAAAAGCGTCCAAATACATTGAATTTTCTAGAAATTCACCCAGCAACGTGTCCAAACAGTCTCGGGCGCTGTCGGCGCCGTTTTGGGCGCCATCGGGCCATTTTCACGTCATTTTCTGCACTCTGGCGTTGTCGGCGCCCACCCAACGCAACTCCACTATTCTGCTTCGTTTGGCTCTATTTTAGCTTTGTTTCACCTCGTTCTGGTTGCGTTGTACTCCTAACAGATAGACTTACAAAATAAGTATAAAAATAACATTCCTTTAAAGTGTAATTTCATTCAAAAATAAGTCCAAAGTGTAAAATAGATTAAGCATAGAAAGACATATCGAAATGTGCGAGGACATAATTTTCTTTCTTGCTCGTTTTTGCTCCAAATTGCACCGTTTTTTTCTTCTTTTTCTCCAAAATTCTATTTCTTGTCACTGAAACCAAAAATATACAAAATATCTTTCTTTAAAGTATAATATCATTAAAAATCATTAAAATTGAGCATAAACTATATATGAAAAAGTAGTCATTTTTTAGGCGTATCAAAATTCCTCAAAGTTAACTGTTACTTGTCCTCAAGTAACACATTTACTACATAAAAGTTATGACTAATGCTTGAGAGTTTAACTTATAAATTTCTATCATTTGGTTTACTAAATATAATTGCACAACTTAAGAAAATTTTTTAACAACTTAAGTCAAAACTAAAAGTATAAGAACATCTAGTAGTCAAGTCTATGATTTTTTATTCTCTATTCATTTCAAAAAGAATTGTAATTTGTCATGTTAAAGTCACTTAGAATATCCATATGAAAAAGAACTTCATGAGAACTTTATTAGTAAGGATACTAATACTCAAATATAAGTTTAAAAAAAATGTAATATAGTATTTTTCCTCAAGTTGATTCAAGTGAAGCCAATTTTTTATTAGATATCTCCTCAAGCTTCTCCTCACATACTTTTCTTTTTCTTTTTCTTTTTCTTTTTTTTTCTTTTAGGATCATTTTTAATCATTTTTTTCTCTTCTTTTTTATATGAGAATTACTATATCTGGATAGCATTTAATAATTTTAAACTCCACTATCCTCTTATTAATATTAAAAACTTTTCATATTCCTTCACCTTATAAATTCATATTAGCTTTGAAGATTTTTCTTAAAGTCTTATTCTTTTCTTCTTACATGGAACTCTAAGATTCTTAATACTTCAAAAATACAATTTCATTTACTTTAAATAGAAAAAACACAGTCTTATTCTTTTGTACCAAATATCTTAACTCTAGAATTAACTTTCCTTATTGAAAACTTTTACTTAAGTCTGCTATATATATATAGAATTATAAATATAGTTTTCTAAAGTTAGTCTCTAATACCAAATGTCATGTTAAATTAAATTTTTAAAATATAGCTAACTGAGGACAAATAAAATTTAGTTTTGATTTTTTTAAAGAAATTTTTCTTCACCCTAAACTTAAATTTTTAAATATTTTGCAAACAATTCCGTAAAATGTAGCAGGAAGAAAAAGTAAAAGTTGAATCTACTAACTAGTACAACATCTTATTAGGATAGAATGACTGCACGAGAAAATAAATCTAGCATAAAACATGCTTGCAATAATATTAAACTAAAATGAAGTATACTCAATTTAAAATTTTATTTTTCTTCCTACCCCTAAACTTGATTTTTAGCATGTATAGCATTTACTGCAGTAAATATAAGTTGAAAGAAAAACATTTTAGAAATTCTATCTACTACAAAATTCTATAAAAACATCTACAATTATTTATCAGAATAGAAAACATGTGTTGATAATAAATTTAAACTAAACATATCAAAATGAAATTAATTAAACAAACATATAACTAGCATAACATGTATCAGCATTGGAATATAAAAATGTCCTTCAAGTCTTATAAAATTGTAACACAAACACAAACAAACAAACAAGATAAATGAGGTCAATTCTTCATCTATCTTATCGCATCTCACTAACTTACTTCCAATTTTTAACGGAATCACTACGCAGATAAATAATGTACGTTTTAAATGATTTTATAGAGTACAATCTCAAAGATAAAGATTATCCCTGATATATTGGCTTTTTTTAATTAAGCATCTCTAACAGTTATAAGAATAGTGTAAGATTATCCACATATTATTCATCAAATAAGTTCATGACTCCTACCAAATGAAAAAAAAGACAGAAAAAAGGAAGTAACAAAATTGAGATGGAACTGTCACTGTTCAAATTCAATATGTCGCTTGTAAAACTCAAGTCCGGATGAGACCCAAGTCATAGTGGACTCGTCAATCCAACTACTACAAGAGATAACCAAGTATAGCCAATAATAAGAAGGTAAGGAATTATCTCCGTCATGACACAGACAAAGATCAAATCAAAGAACTAACAATCTAAGTATCAACCAATCATCAATCAAAATGATCAATCCACACTAAAACAAACACAATACAACATTAACAATCATGACACTTAAGCATACTAAATCAAACCACACAGATAACTATGGGTTGCCTCCCATAAAACACTTAGTTTAACGTAGCCAGCCCGACAAATGATTCCAGCTGGATTAAAATTTCAATTAAGTAATCCTTGATCAATCGCTCAATCTTTTCTGGATCCAAGGATTCCTATAAAGTCCTCGAATTTAAATTTTTCTTTCAGCTCTTCTTTTTCAGATTGATTCATAGTATTATTCCTCCTATTTCCTTCTAGATCCAATATTCTTCTATTAATTTTCTCTATTTTCATATTAATATCATTCTTAAAATTTATAAGAAATTGATCTCTATAAGATAATTCAATATCTCCCAAATTTTAGATCAGATTCTCTTTAGATAATCTAGATTTTGGATCAAATTCTACTAGATTACTCTTCTGTTTCAAGTTAACTTCTAATTCTTCCCCTTGGTACTGAGTAAATGGTGGAGATGGTCTTATTATATTTATCTTAGTTGAGGAAATAGGTTTTTGTAATTCCTTAGGAAATTCTTCTACTGGTCTTTCAATCTTTTTATCCTCATCTCTCAACTCTAAGTTCTTTTGAAACATATCTTCAAATTCTCTTCTAAATATTTGTTCGATAACTTTTTATTGCTCATCATTCATCTGCTTAGGGTTTATCTCAAGGTCACTAGGTAAAATCTTTGGGGGTAACTGTTAATTGCATTAATAATCTGCCTCAGCATGAGAATCTTATTCATTTTGTCTGTGTACTACGGAATATGTCATTCACAGACATTGAATAATTCTTTCAAAGGAGATCTTTTACTGATTTCTTCATTCAATTTAAGTTCATCTTGTGATTGAGTCGAATATGAAGATATAAAGACTGGTGGTGTAGATGAATTCTCTAAATATGTAGACTTTTAAATTATATGGGGTATATTCATTTTAAGTTCATGAGATTTTTCAAAAGATGAAATTAAAAGTTTATTATTTTTGATAACGTCCATCATTTTGCACCTCTCCTGAACAACATTTTAGACTCATCATGAAAGTCCATTTCGATCTCATCTGCTAACTTACTCTCAAATCTTTTTTGAAAATGGTCTTTACTTAGATAATAAATTTCATCCATCCAAAAACAATCATCTTTTCTCTCAGCTGGATATTTCATAGTATTTAACACATTAAAAGTGACTTCCTGGTCATTAATATTCATAGTCAAATCTCCTTTTTGCACATTTATCATAGCATGTCCAGTAATAAGAAAATGTCTCCCCAAAATAATGGGATTTTCTTTATCTTCCTCCATATCTAATACAATAAAGTTCATAGGAAAGATGAATTTATCCACTTTAACAAGCACGTCTTCTATAACCCCTTTTGGATAAATGATAGATCAATCACCTAACTGAAGGGTTACAGTAGTAGGAGAAATATCGGCTAAACCTAACCTTCTAGATATAGATAGAAGCATCACATTAACGCTCGCTTCTAAATCACATAAAGCTTTTCCACATAATCTTTCTCAAATTGCATAAGGAATTCTAAAGCTATAAGGATCTTTAAGTTTCTGAGGAACCTTTTTTTGAAGTATAGTGTTGCACTCTTCACTTAGTGCAACTGTCTCGTAATCTCCAAATTTTATTTTCTTATTAAATATCTCCTTTAAAAACTTTGCATAAGTTGACATCTGTTCCAAAACTTCAGCGTAAGGATATTTATCGTTAACTTCTTAAGTACTTCCATGAACTTTGAAAATTGTTTATCCAACTCTTGATGTCTAAGTCTTTGAGAAAATGGAGGTGGCGGTCTTTCTAAATTGATTTTAGTTGGATATATTAATTTTTCCAGACTCTTAGAAACATGTTCTTCAGGTCTTCTAGTTTCTTTTGTTTCTCTCACAATTTCTTTCTCTTTTCTAATGGCATCCTCTATCTCTCTTTCACTTCTTAATTGGACGGCTTCTATCTATTCATTATTGTTCTCTTTATGACTGATCTCAGTGTTGCTACGAAGTGTTCTTTGGGGTATATTGCTAAGTTAATTAACAATTTTTCCCAGTTAAATCTCTATGTTTCTAATCACAGCATTTTGACTTTGCAATTGGTTTACCATTTGCAATGCCACATCCTCTATAGACATATTCTTATCCTCAAATTGTCAATCATTATTAGAGTCCAGTAAATATGAAAGTCTATTATTTGTGTTCCCATGTTTATTTCAACTTCCATTAGGATGTGCATGATTATATTTTCATTTTTGGTTTCCACCCCAAGTAGAGTGATTCCAGTTAAAATTAGGATGGTTCTTCCAACCTGGATTGTAAAAGTTAAAATACGAGTTGTTTATGATATTTAAAGTCCCATATGATAGTTAAAATCAATCATATGTCCTAATGAACTTTCCTCATTTACTGGAGTAAATTGAGGCATGTTCATTCCAAATTGGTTTAACTTCTTTGATATTGTAACAACATGAGATGCAAGAATTGCAATCGCATCTGTAACATGAATACTGGCTACATTTTTAGGATTTATCCTTGTGGATGACCATTGAAATTTATTTGTAGTCATTTCTTCAATTAACACATATGTTTTATTAAATGATTTTAACATTAATGATCTACCAGCGGCAGCGTCAATTGTAAACCTAAGGGATTCTACTAACTCATTGTAAAAAGCTTGAATGAATAACCAATCGGGCAGAGCATGGTGTGGACACTTTCTTAAGAATTACTTAAATCTTTCCCAAGCTTCGTATATTGATTCCCCTTGATACTGACAAAATGAGATAATACAATTTCTAAGTTTAGTAGTCATTAAAGGTGAAAAATACTTAGCTAGGAATTTCTGAGTTAACTCATTCCAATTTTTAATAGAGTCGGGTGCTAATGAGAATAACCACATTTTAGTGTTATCTCTTAGTGTGAAAGGAAAAGTCTTAGTCTAACAACATCGTCTGACATATCGTTATAACGAAATGTAGCACAAAATTCTAGAAAACTTGATAAGTGTAAATAGGGATCCTCCGAAGGAGTTCCCCTAAACTGATTGTTCTTCACCAGTTGGATAATTTTATGATTTAGTTCAAATGAGTCAGCTTCTACGATAGAGGTTTGTATATTTGAGTGAATTTCAATTATCGTAGAATATACAT
>NEWO01000320.1:494717-507510 GCA_003013225.1 Phalaenopsis aphrodite | reverse complement strand
TGTCAAAAACTTGACCCGACCCGAAATTATGCAGTAATTTAGTTTTAAAAAAATATGGCCAATAACTTGACCCAATTTATATTAAGTAGTTAATGTGCAAAATTGAAATATTATAAAATATAGCAAATAGTTCACACACTATGAGTTCTACGCAATTGCACGTATCGCTTCAATTAATATAGGATTTTCTGATTAAGCCCCAAATATCGATCCCACGAGGAAGCGAGGAAAGAGGTCCTCAGTCAAATTTCAGTTTACTACTATTAGTCTTTAGTTTTGAATCCTTGGTACAGTGTCAAAAACATAACCAGCCCCGAAATCACACAGTAATTTAGTTTTAAAAAATATGGCCAATAACTTGACTCAAATATTAAGCCTCAAATATTGATCCCACGAGGAAGAGAGGAAAGAGGTCCTTAGCCAAATTTCAGTCTACTATTATTATTCTTTAGTTTAGAATGTCGATTAAAATGGTGTTTTATCAAGCAATTACTCCTAAATGCGAATGTTAAATGTAAGGATAGTAACTATTCGTAAATATAAATATTAACTCTAAAAATAATCCTTTCTGGATGAATTGGCTTGGAGAATTTTAAGATGTTAAAAACTACTATTTTTATGTAGTGAATTGAATAATGTAAAAGAATGAGATACATTAAATATTGTATGTTCTAAATAGAAGCAATTTTAATTCTCTACCCTCAAGCAAGTGTTATAGAGAATTGCTGGTTAATCTTAGGTTTATTCTCTATATTTGTGGTTATACTGGGAGCATACTGGCTCTCACTGCGGAGTTTCCACTTTCCTTCCCCTGAAGATTAACTCTCGCCTTAGTTTTTAAACACTAAGATCAAATTGGGGATTTTAGTTTGTCACCTTAAAATCTCCAATTCTTCGTCCAGTAATATATATATTTCCCTATTTATTTGCACTCAACCCACATGAACTTCACCATCCATAGAATTTGAATTTGGTTCCACTTTGTTGAGAATTACACCGCCCTCTCGGGTCTTAATGCAATTACAACATATTTTAACACTACAACGGACCCTTATTGTAATGTAAATAAAGTGCAAGTAAACATCATCACATTTATAATTAAAATTTCTTCTAGCATGCATCTCAAAATCTTAAACATGAATCCTACTCATTATAAAAGAAAAGTAAAAGGAAAACAATGACATAATTCTCTCATGCTACAATTTCCTAATAAGAAGAAAGAGTAAGAAAAACACATCACAAAGCACGAAGAAAACACAACAAAAAACTTCATTTCATCAAAGCAAATCTACTAGATAAGTGTTTACAAAATCATAAGATAATGAAGAACACAATATTTGGTTTTTTTCCCTTGAAAGAAAGATTAAAATCTCTCCCACAAAGTCTCTCGCTGATCCATGCAATGCTAGAACATTCCCTTACAAATTCTCTCAAAATTCCATCACCAATTTTTTCAAAAAGGTAGAAATCTACATTTCTACTCCTATTCTAAGATCTCTAAACATTCTCCACCTTTTTTCACTCACACACCATCTTTTCTGACATAAAAACACTCTATTATAGTGTAGGGATGAATTTCCTAAGAGATGCCTCAAGCAACCTTCCAAAAAACATCCAAATACATTGAATTTTCTAGAAATTCGCCCGGCAACGCGTCTAAACCGTCTCGGGCACTGTCGACGCCGTTTTGGGTGCCATCGGCGTCATTTTCATGTCGTTTTGTGCACTCTGGCGCTGTCGGCGCCGGTTCTGGCGCTGTCGGCGCCGGTTCTGGCGCCATCGGCACCCATCTTGCATTGCTTCATCATTTGCTTCGTTTGGCTTCGTTTTAGCTCTGTTTCGCCTCATTTCAGTTGTCTTGCATTCCTAACAGAGACCTATAAAATAAACATAAAAACAATCTTCCTTTAAAGTGTAATTTCATTCAAAAATGTGTGAGAAGTGTAAAAGATATTAAGCATAGAAAGACATATTGAAATGTGTCAGGACAATTTTCTTTCTTACTCGTTTTTGCTCTAAATTGCACTATTTTTACTTTTTTTTCTCCAAAACTTCATTTCTTATCTCTGCAACAAAAAATATGCAAAATATCTTCCTTTAAATTGTAATATCATTAAAAATCATTAAAATTGAGCATAAACTATATATGAAAAAGTAGTCATTTTTAAACGTATCATTAGCATATACTCTACGCCTATACCTAATTAGTTAAATGCCTAAACTTAACTTTAAGCATGTTTTTGTGAACTAACATAAAATAAACTCAAATTACTCACTTTGAGAAACACGAAAATATATTGAAAGCCTCTAAAAAAAATTTAACTCATACTATCAGCCTAATATAACTTGTCATCGAAGAATAAGAAATAAAATCTCTTCAACAAATCTTACAAAAGTTATTTTTTTGTCTATTTACATATACCCAACCTTTGAAACCTTTTTTTATTTCAAAATAAAAACTTTTGACTCCATACTTATAAAACACATTGAGTTCAATACATGAACCCAATCCTCTACATACGATGATAAAGTTAACACGAACTATAATTCCACGAATTCTTAAAATATCTCAAATCAAATACAAATGAAAATGACTGGCACAATTCTTTATAAAAAGTGATGAAAAGTTAGCAAAGTCTATAATACAATGAATGTGTAAATGAACTAAAATAATATGAAAACTATGAATCGATCTGTACAAGAAAATACATAATCAACAAAGTTCAAATCAATTTGTCAATTACCACAAGAATTTTCATATCGAAAGCAAATCTCAACTAGAGAGATTCATATTTTTAAATTGCTCCCAAATCACAACATAATCTTTTCAAATTCCAATTCAAGTTAAAAATATTGATGACTAGAGAAGATCATAAAAGTAATAAAATATTTAAGAAAATTTTACTGCTTAAGCTTAAAGTAATAATCAATCCACCCCAAAAATATTGATGAGAATAATTAATTTAAGATAACCTTAGTTCACAAAGCAATAACATAATATCAAGTTAGACAGAAGAGTCGTCCTGTTAGACTAATAGCCCTCTAAGATAAGTGAACATCCACACTGGAAACACAGTCATCTATATCGCAGGCTGATAAAGAACTCGATAATTTGAAATAGGCATACTCTAGAGAGCAAAGTATACCTGTCATTAGAGTCAGTGACGTCAATAATATCAATCCCAAGAAAACAATTTGAAAAAAGGTCTAAATCTGCTTAATGAACGAGAGAGAATCTATCTACCACTAAGTGAAGTGCAAAGAAGAAATGTATCCGTTTTTGCGTTATTGTAGAAGATATTTGAGACAACTGAAACGATAGGAAATCCTCTCTCTAGAAAGTAAGATGACACTCTAAGCATGAGAAAGCTCCATCGATGTGAATATGAATCCACGCATATAAGTACTGTGAAGGTAATGTAATATATATAATCTCTAGGGAACTAAACTCAGAAATAAGACATAACTCTATATATCTGAGCGAGCACTACAGAAACCAGAGAAAGGTGCTCGCCCTGCAAAAGGCAGCTAGCAGCTAACAAAACACATGAACGCATGAAACCCTCCTTGAAGGGAAGTACAAAGATAGACAACCATATAGACAAAACGCCTGCTAAAAATAGTTATACTCGTATACCTGGCCTAGCTAGAAAGAAATGAGACGGTTATAAAAATGGCTCAGCATACTCAGATAAAAGATCACCACAATATAATCCTAACGCAAATGGATCACCCCACTGGATTGAATCATCGAATAAAGAGTCATCCCACAAAAAAATATGGATTCATACATCAACAAAAAGAAGAACTCGCATCCTCTGGCGTGATCAAGATGTCTACAGGCCTAATAATAATGACCCAAAAGCTCAGGGCAAATTACTGGCAAGACTAATTTGCCTCTACGATCGCCATAATAAGAAGGTTGTCTATGAAAAACTCGTAGTCTAACGGGATGCACTCATCGTATCAATGACCAATAATTGAAAGTCCTGATATTATCTGCAGTTCCCATAAAGCGATGGTCAACTCCTCAGAGCCAACACAACTTGTATTAATTAATGGGATCCCATAACCCAATCATACCTCGAATTCAAGTAGCATAAATTTTTTAATAATCAAATATGGATGCATAAACTGCTTCACAAGTCCCTACTGCTCGCAAAACATCTTTGTGTGACTGTAGTATATCTAACCCAAACAACATATAGACATGTAGAACTGGAAACTCAACCTACAATTGAATCCCTAAGTCACTTAAGTGTGTGTCTGAAGCTGGGGGTGGCTCAAAAGCCTAGGATGTCGTAGTCACACAACTGTATCAGTGGTCGCTATAGGATCTCTCACGACTCATAGCTAATCTAAGTCATTGTGTTATCTTAAGGACTATACTTTCCGCACTTCAACTTGAGAGTAGTAACTTTCTTCCCAGGTTCCTAGAGCTCCAGAGTCTCTGACAAATAGTTTGAAAGAATAGGAGGAACGAGTGAAAAATTTACCATATATGCCCCAATCCACCGGCATATCCCAAAGCAACTCAAGTCTATCCCAAATATCAACATCCCCTCAAGGATCAAGACTATCAATATATGCCCAAATAGAATCTCCACTCGGCTCATTAGGTGGAAGATCGGGTGATCTCTTCTAGCTAACATTTTCTACAACAAAAAAAAAAGATAATTAACATGTTTGAAATAATCACAGCTTGGGGGACATAGATAAGGGGGCAACAAATATGGTTGGCTTGAGGCGCGCACCATATTTATTTGGCAGCATTTGTTGACTGTAAATATAAAAGAAATAAAAAAGGGGAGATTAAAAACAGAGGAATAAGTTATATTAATTAAAATTAAATTAGTTAACTTAAGATGTTGCCTCCCCGCGCCAAAAAACCTACCTAAATGAAATAATTGTTGTCACTCCTCCCGATTACAAACAAATGAACCAAGCGGAATGCCCTTTCATTTTGACTCTCTTTTCTTTCCCGCTCCCTTTAGTTCGTTTTGATTGAAACCACACAGGAATTCAAAAAATCCACAGTCTTCTTCTTGTTCGAAATTCACAATCTTCTTCCTGTTTGAAACAATCTTCTTCCTTATCGAAGTCTACACAACGAAATGGTAAATCTCTTACATGTATTTCCTCTCTCGTCTGTCATCTACTTGTTCCTTCTCTATTCATTTCCACTGTTCTCCTGTCTGAAATCTGCACACAAAAAAATCATAAGTTATTTGTTATTATTCACTGTTTTATTCCTCTGTTCACGAAAGAATCCTTTTCAACAGTCTTCTATTGCAACAAGTCGTTGAGGCACTTAGTCCCTCTTATTCTTATCCTTCGTTCACACAATCTGTCACCCATGAAGCCTCAATCCACCTCATTTTATACACGAAAACTGCATACCAACTTATTGTTTTCCTCTGAATTCTTTGTTGCTTCTCCTTGTTTGAACCAAAGCTGAATTTCCTCCCTGTCGAACTTACCATGCACAATGTCGTTCTTCCATGCATCTTAATCTTTCTCTACGCACACCTAAGTGCCCCTCTCTGTTGTCCCCTCCTCAACCCGCCAAAATCCTCGTTGTTCTTACATTCTTTCCAGTGTCGAAGTCATTTGTTGGTTCTGCTCTGCCCTATCCTATCACAGAATTAAAACTTTCTTCATTATTTCACACGAATTCACTCGTTGGAGAGATCGAAAACCAAAGCCCTCTTTTTCATCAACCAAATTAAAGCCAAAAACCTCCCTCCATGTCGATCCCATGCAAGCCGCGCTGAAATCCTCACCTCCTCTGACCTAGTTCCCCTAACGATTGAGCCTTCCTGTGTCATGATCTTCCCAAGCCACTCCTCCCTGAGTCGAAATACCTCACGCTCAAACAGAAGCAGTGTTCTTCCCAAATCGAGGCCACTGAAGCCTCTGCCCTAGCCCGATTTACCTCTTTTGCTTCCCTATGTTGTATAAACCAAGCAGAGCCCCCTTGCCTATTATTTGAGCCTGAATTCCCAGTCGAACCCACTTGCAAACCAACGAACCAACCCGAGCACCAAACATATACTTAAGTATTTATTTTATTTATTTATTTTTATTTTAATATTGTGTAATGTAATAAAAACAAAAAGAAAACCTATGTTGTAATGTTGTTTTATTTTGTCGTCGACAATGCCATTGGAGGTCAAAAGGAATAATGTTGAGGAAATTAAGTACTTGGGGAATAAAGCATCTTAGGAATAATGTCTTTTAAAATTGGAATTTTAAAACACCCGTCCATAAGAAAAAGAGAGTGCCCGTCTGTGAGAATTAAGTACTATTTGGGGAAAATAAACTACAATTTCGAAAATGTTGGTTTGCAATCTAACATTTTGTGCAGGTGCATTGTAGACTTGTTGTGACTTTTAAGATTTCAAGTGAAATTTATATTGTTTCTTGGTCGTAATATTTCACGATACTGACCAACGCGTCTTTTAAGATAGTTCGGAAGGCTGACATTCTCCCGTGCCCCCAAACAGGGGTTGACGCCACGAAGCTGTTGGAATTTCTATTGATTTGGACTTATAATCAACTTAAAAGATTTGATGTTTTGAATTTATAAAATAAAATAAAATGTGACTCATTCGAATTTCAAAATAATTTTAAAACCCAAGCTTTTGTCATTTAGGATCTTAGGGTTTAAAATATATGGAATCTAGACTTTTAATATTGAGGCTCTTAAGGTTTTAAAAATTTTAAAGTTCTGGGTTTTTAAAACATAGACTCCTAGGGCTTAAAAATATTAAAATTTAATTTTTTAAAACATGAAGCTCATAAAAACTGAAAATATATGAAAATTAAGCTTTTTAGACTTAAGCTCCTAAGGTTATGAAAATCAACTTAAAATTGGGCTTTCGGACTTAAGCTCCTAAGGATGAAAGATAATTCAAATATGGGATCTTTAAATTTTAAAATCTGTCACCAAATTCGCAACACATTTGCAAGCGAACAGAAGGTGAATCTTTTTAAAGCCCAAAAATGTAATTTTGCATACACTACATTAAAGATAATGCTTTAACTCAAAACATCAATTTTGAAATATGTGCAAGTAAATTACTCCCTTTCAAGTGATTATGTAAGGGCAATCAAATTATGTGCAAATAGTTAAACCCCATGTTATACTTTGAAAGTCAAAACACATTATGATCGCATATATGTGTATAATCTCAAAATTAGCTACAAAACCCGCATATGCCCAACCAATGTATTGAATTCTCAAACATTATGTTCAAGAATGTTGTGCAGGCTAAGCAAGTCATCTTGTCTATAGGATAGAGTTGTAAGTCCCACCCAACTAGTTTGATCCCCTCACAAGGACTGGAGTTGACTGGTCTAATAAGTTCGAAATAAACATCCAAATCCTAAGATAAGAATTTAAAAGTCCCAATCATCTAGTTTAATCCTCCTCTCTATAAGGACATGAGATGACAAGACTCATACTGTAAAAAGTCTAAACTATTTAAATGACCCTTCAAATATAAACCTTTTGAATGCTTAAATCCTAGATGATGACTGTGTTAATCGAAGATTTCAACAGGAGCATGGACTATTATGGATATGCCACAGACATATCAAAGTAAGGATTCGATTATGGTGATAGTAGATTGCTTCTCCAAAGTAAGGATTATAATATGGATGTTTGATATATGACAAACTTGTACTACAGAGAGGTAGTTTGTCTTCATGGTGAGCCTAAAACCATCACTTCATATTGGAATGTGAAATTTATGAGCCATTTTTGGAGGATTTTATAGGGTAAGTAGGATAGAAAGCTCCAATTCAATTCACCAACACAACCTCAGATAGATGGACAAACAGAGTTACTGAATCAGAGTTTAGGAATTAGATGTATTGTAGAAAAGAGCGTCAGACAGTATGACTTGATTTTTCCTCAAGTTGAGTTTGCCTATAAGACATCCATAAGCCAGACCACAAGTCAACCCTTTTAACTTTGTATACGAACAAAACCTCTCACACTTTTAGAGTTAGTGTCTATTCTTCTAGGTACTGAGCTTAGCCATAATTCAGAGACCAAGGTCAAAGAAATGCACACTTCACATGAATAAAAGAGAAAAGAAATTGCGAAGCATAACATAAAGTATCATAAACTGGCAAATAAGTCCACAAAGATTTATGATCAATGAAAGAGATTTGGGGTGAATTAGATTGAAAAAGAGGTTTCCGACAATTTCATTTGGAAAACTCAATCCTAGAGCTGACAGGTCATTCATCATTGTTAAAAAGATCAATGATGATTCCTACAAAATCGATATGTCGGGGATTTACAAGATTTTTAATAACTTCAATGCCACTGTGATGCCATATTATGAAGACTCAGATGCTCTCTGCAATGAAGATGAAGCGCATCTCACCTGAGGAGAATGAAGCAGGCGTGCACCTATGCCCCTCGCAGATGCAGAAGGGGTACTTCCATCCTAGGCTAAATCAGGAGAGCTTGGCAAAGCTCAGAATTTTTCCACTGGCAGAGGGGAAGCCATCTGGGTGTTAAATCTATCATATTTACAATCTTATTAGGGTTATTTTTCTGGTACTAATATAAATACTTTGTTTTAAGACTTGCTAAGGACTTTCGTTTCGATTTTATAATATTTGGGTTTGTTTTCTCTGAATTTATCTCTTTTGGAGAGTTGTATCATTTTCCCTTTACAATTGGTGTGTGTAGCTTATACGGGTATAGATGGTGTCTTCATTTCCCTTAACAAGTGTGTGTATCAACTCTAGTGTTGAGAGGATTCATCATGTGCAATCTTGATACCTCTGATGCAACAACATAATCCACTCATTTTGACATTTGTGATGCATATGAAGCTGGACTTTGTGATGTCATGTCTGTCGACCATCAATTCCATCGTGTTTCACCATTCAATTGCAGTAATCATTTTCTTATTATCGTGACATTTTGATCATCACATTGAAGGAATTATTTCATGAAGCAAATAATGTTCGAGAGATTTTAATTACAATCAAATTATGCTGAATCAGCTTCATGCAATGTTGTATTCAATGACTGTCATTAGCTTTGATTGCAAGTGCGTCTTATTTATACTGCATTGTGACACATTTGCAAAGATCAATAGGTTCAGCACAAATTGACTTGGCCCAATTTAGCCCAAACAGTAAGAGTCAATTCAACCGAACCTTGCAATACCCATTTTAGAATGAATAATTGCACCACACTTGAAAATACCAATCAAACATTATAATGACATTCGGAAATCTGGATAATTCAATATCAAAATGTTTGAAGTTACACGTGCAAGTTCAGCGTCACCTGAGCAAAGCAATAACCATTGCTAATGACTAAGCTGATAATGTGAATTCATATTAAGATGGCTATCGGTTTGCAGGTTGTATAATGACAAGATTGATAATGAAAATTCAAATAGTATATATATATATATATATATATATATATATATGTATAAGACCATTAGTATATAAATATAAAATTATCATTCGCCAAATTTTCAGAAAGACACCTGGCTATGCACCACACAATAATTTTTACTATAAATCATAGCAATAATAAATGCAAAAAAGAATGAAAGGACCCTGTTTTAAGCAATGCATTAATAAACTTTAGCGTAAATTTTCATTTTATTTAAGATGAGAATGGCAAGATTTGTTATATGGTTGCAAAAGATATATGCTTTAACACTCTAATATAGAGATAATAATCAATATGGTAACTGTTAATTTTTATGAAAAAATTAAAGGCAGGGTCACCTGAGAGACAACATGTTGCGAACTTTAGGAGCAGGAGGCATATCCATGAAAAGAGAAGTTGCAAAGAAAGAGATGCGTCTTCGGACCTCTAAGTTGGCGGGAATATCTAAAGCAGCTTCTTTGACAGTAAGCATCAGAAATAAACGTTTGATCTGCTATTCATCTAATGAGCATTCTAGGATTGTACACCTTTCTAGAAAAGATGAAAAAAAAATTTCAAGATAACTTAGGCACCTGGTCTTTTAAAGGTCCTTTATCTGGCAGTGGGAAACGTAGAACAGAGTTTCTAGTTCCTTCATCTGACTGGGAGAAAGGAACAATAAACCCCCTAGAATCTGATTTAAACATGTGTGATACATGTTGCATGAGGGAAACATCCCCACCCCTCTCTTGCCCGTAGGATGAATCAATAATATCCAGTATCCTAAATCAGTTCTTTTAACGCTTCAGAAAGAGGGAAAAAAATTATTTTGGAACCAAAAAGAAACCGCACCTACCTGCCACCTTCAACCATCATATCATTGATGATAAATTCAAGGACACCTTGGAATGAAATGATCAGTGCATCTAGACGAGTTTGGTTATTTTCAAACTTCATTCATATATATCAAAAGATATAATCAGAAGTATGCTGTGAAAAAGCGGGAAAATAGACACAGAGTGTAAAAAGATGTAAATTGAACTGTTATCTTACTACAGTTACCAGTATCTCTACCATTTTGATAACTTTCTCAATCAAAACAGGCAACTCAGTCAGCTTGAAATCAATTGGGGTGCTGGAATTTCTAATGCTTGTTTCAATGTCATCAAAAATTGCACGTAAGACCCTGGAAAAGATAAGAAAGTTTAAAATAATGTTCAAAAATATACATTGCAGTACATTGCAGATTATTGCAAGAAAGAAACTAATTATTGCTGCTACTTTTCTGCATAAAATTTAAAAAATGACTACCTTTTGTCTAGGTCTCCAACGACAAGAAAATTGAAGACATTCTTTAAGGTATCATAGCACTCCTTGATGGCATAGAACATGTACTTGTCTTTTTTAATTTTTCTAGAAAGCTTCTCGTGCTTCCCAACATAATCTCTCGCCATGTTCACAGCAGAAGAAAACTGGCAAGCAAACAGAAGCTGTGAACGAGATAATGAAATGCTAATCCAAGGATTTTAAAGGAAAAAAATTACCTTCATGGCTAAAAGAAATAAGGGCCATCGTGCTGAGGTCCCACCAAACTTGGATGAAAGTGGCATGATCATCATGTCCATCTCTCTACAAAAAATAATAACACTAAAGAGATTGTGTGATAGTAGATGATATAGCTGATAACAAATATATAGAATTTTACCTGTTACTAATCAAGTCCTCGGATCTGAAATTAGCAATAATCTGATTCCAAACATGAGCAAACTTCGGAAGCTCGTCTCTCTCAGCTTCTGTACTCTAAACATCATGGGATATTAAATTCAGTATGGTGTGAATTAGATAACACTTACAAAGTTTATTGAGCTATTTGATATGAAAGAGGGAAGCTTTTAATACCTTGCAAATTTTGTTCTTCAAGATATCTTTGAAGATGCTCCCCTTTTTCTTTTGTGATGGATGAGCGACAAAGGAAACATTGAACATGGATGGGAATGAATAAAAACGGCTCCTGACCATTCCAGCCGTTCGAATCTGGCATAATGTATGAAATTCTAACCTGACTATTGCTCCATGCACACTGTTGGCAAGCAGTTTAACAAGGTAACAGAGATCTTAAACCTAACCTCACCAAGATGACGGACAATACCACAGACTCCTCCAAATATTGCACAGAAAATAGAATACCAAATCTGTGTGTCCATAACATAGACCTGCATCAAAAACAGATGATAGAACGAAAGTTAGTATGTTCAAATAAATAAGCAAGCAAATTCTCAATGTTCAGAAGTTCATTCAACTTTTAAGCTATCTCACAAGAAGTATTGGGGCCCAAACAGCAAGAATTGCACCAGCATTTTTTTGAACTGAAATGGACAGAAATTAATAGTTAGGAAGTTAATCATGACATAATAAAACATATTATGCATAAAACAAGAAATACCTTCTGGGAAAAACTCATGCCAATCATAAGTATTTATACTAACTTTCATAATATGCTTTGTTGGTTCAATAAGAGGTTTTATCTACACAGATCGGAAAAATTATGTTAGTATGTTAGGATATCAAGAAAAAGTGAAATTGTAAGGGACAAATAATTGAAAACTTAAAAAGGACAGAGGACAAACAACAAACAACAAACAACAAACATAAGGTTAATTGGATAAGCTATTGAAAATGATTCGCAACAGCAAAAACTCGAGATTAATAAAATAAAAATAATGGTTCATAAATTTGAACCAAAATATTTAAGAATGGTTTAATCACCTGAAAATGGTAGCTAAACAATAATTTGCATGACAATAAAATCACCCAGAATATGGTGTACCTGAAAGTAATGAGTGTTGGTGGAAGTCAGTGGACTCAAACTAATAAAAATACTCCAAGTTAACAAATAATATAATTACTTTAGAAGGGATACTTGGGCTTCTTGCATCCCTCGGCCGACATATAAATGAGACTGTAAAATACGAATAAAAAATATATTAGCACATCATCATTATTAGTATTATTCTAAATAATTGAGTTCATCATTATAAAAAATATAAATAAAAATTATCAACGTTAATACCCAATTAAATTCATTTTGAAAAATATTTCAACTACTATATATAGAGAACTTATTCAACTTTAAAGATTAAACCAATGACTAGAATAATAATGACCTTGAAAAGAGTAAAAGGAGCGTGTACTTTTGTAAATTTCATGGATCACATTATTCGAAAAGGCATGATTACATGGAATCATATATAGCAGCACTAGCTGTAATAGTTCAACAGTGCTATGGCTCCATTTCTCCCTGGGAAAATTCTATTTTAGCCATATTTATCAGTCAGCTAGTACGCTACTTGTACACAAAATATTATACATGAAACTATT
>NEWO01000320.1:476396-487141 GCA_003013225.1 Phalaenopsis aphrodite | reverse complement strand
AACAGTTCGCAACCGAGCGGGAGACGCGAGCGGTAGCAGGAGTGGATCGCGATCGGGAGCGGGATAAATGGGAGCGAGAGCGGGAAATTATCGAGCTTCAGCGCTAACAATCTCCCACTTGGAGACTGATACACGAGCTACAACATCTCCTTCCTTGAACTGACATCTTCACTAGCGGCGTCGCTCTTTTCTTCCAACATGAATCCTCCACCATGAATCATCCACCTTTACAACTCAAAACCCTATCTTCACTCCAGAAGTCAACTGAAGCTACACACAACTTCAGTTTCTGAAGAGTAACAACCTCATTCAACATATCAGCAGAGTCCAAATAGTCTTACACCTACACGCTATTTCCTGAAATACTATTGTCCCTGCTTACAACTCTCACTGCATGGACAATATCTTGTCTCTGCTGAAAGCCTTTTTCAACAAGTCTAGTCTTGTATCTCTTACTGTCATCAAAATCAAACTTCACCCAGTATACTGATACACCAAAAATGTATAGTGTTTTCAGACGCATTTTTATGTCTATTTTTGAGATATTACGCTTTAATGGAAGGTATTTGTGTGTTTTTCTTTCAGGTACAAATAAAAAAGTGAAAAATGCTAAAATGTGTGAAAAAGGATCAAATTTGGAGCAAAGAAGTGAAAAATTGTGCTAAAGTGTTTTAGCGACTAAGCGTCAGATCCGGCGCTTAAGCGCCGGTGAAAAAGAGAAGATCGCGCCTAAGCGCCAGAGGCAGTTATTTAGCGATTTTATTCATTTGGTTGAATTTTGAAGAGGTATTTGAGGCACCTATTGACTAAAGAATTGGTTATGACCACTAGGAACGAAAATATTATTAAAAGACTAGTGGAAGGAGACATCACTTAGAGAATACATCAAATTTGGACACATTTTGAAGAATTTCCAAGGCACCTCTTGGAGATTTATAAAATAAGAAAGTTTTTACATTTGAAGTGGGTGCTTGAAGAGGAAGAGAGTGTTGGAGTCCTCGGAATATCGTGGAGAATCTTGTGGAGAGATTCAGACACCACACAAATTTACTTTATCTTTTATGTTTTTAGTTTTATTTTAAGAGTTAAGAGTGTTGTAAAAGGAAAGAGATTCAAAGGTGGAGGATTTGAGATAAGTTTTTATCTTTTATTTTTAAACTACTTTTGATTTTAATCGAGACTTCTTGTTGGTTTGACAATGATTTCTACCTTTAAATTAAATGGTGATTTTGTTTTCTCCATAGATTCTGAATAGTTTTCTTTGTCTTTCTCCTTAAAATAATAAGTAATTAACGTGTTGCATAGAAGTTGTGGAGAGTATTAATCTTTAATGTTGGAAGAAGTTGTGATAATTTAAATACATAAACTTCATTTACTTCTTGATTTGGTCTATCCATATGTTAAAATTTATTGCGAGAATATATAAGAACCGGGCTAATATTGTCTCAGTTAACAATTAAAAAGAATCACATGATGTTGCATGAACGATAATGTAATTCATATGATTTAGTGCAAATAAATAGGAAAATAATCATTGAAGGATGTAGAGTTATAGGTCTTTAAAGTGACAGGTTAAAGCCTTCAACTTGGTTTATTGTTTTAGGTTCTGATACGAGATGTTAGCCCCCAGGTGGAGCGAATCGAGGTAACTCTAGAGTGAGAGCTGGTATCTTTTCTGCCTAGCCGGTCCTCAGAACTTTCAAACTTTAAATTAGACAATATTTTTTATAGCATCTCTAATAATGGTAAAAAATATAATTGGCCTATTTGACACAATACAATTTGCATACTACCACAATAAAATTTCTATGTTTATTACTGATTAATGATAAAGAGAAAGATATTTTCAAATTCAGTGTTTTTCTTTTACATAAACTCAAGTTATCTTTTTAAATTGTTATTGTTATTTCAAAATATAAAAAAATACTAAAAAGATTTGAATTTTAATACTGCAAAAATATTTATAGTTCAAGTAATTGTCTTTTTAAAATAGAAAGATTGTTGTTTACTAGAGCATATTGCATAATTTCCCTGTGGGTTCGATATTCAGATCTTAATCAAAAAGTCATATATTACTTGATAATGATATGTATACTTGCGTAGAATCTCAATATATATATATATATATATATATATATATATATATAAATTGAAAAGTTAAATTCTTATTTTCTTCAGGATCAAGTTTTGACTCTTATGCAAAGTAAGAAAATATAAGTAAAAATATAATCAGAAACATTATTATACTGTTGCATATAAACAGTTGGGATCAAGTTTTTGGCGCCATTGCCGAAGATATTAATTGATTTAAAAGCAAATTTCTATTTTTAGAAAGTCTTATTTAAACTTTAACAATTATTGTATTTTATTTTGTGTGTTTTATTCAGGTTTTAAAAGACTAGTGCCCTACGATTCTGAATTAGAAAGAATTGTTAAAAAAATCAGAAAAGTCAAAAAATTAAAAATCTTGAAAAATCTAAAAAATTACAGAAATGGTAAACTAAAACAATCAAAATACTGAAATTCATTAAGAGTTTAGACATTTACGAGATTATGCCAACCTTACGGTAGATAAACTTCAATGTAGTATTCAAAAACTTACGGTAGTAGCTAATTCATTTAAGTTTGAACCTGTTATTATCCAAATAGTATCAAATAATCCGTTTGGGGGATCACCAACTGAATATTCAAATTAATATCTTGCCAATTTTCTAGAATTGTGTGCAACATTTAATTATGATTATGTATCAGATGATGTCATAAGACTTATGTTATTTCCTCCCTCACTTAGGGATAAAGCTAAGATGTGGTTGAATTCATTAGCACCTAGATCTATCAGAACTTGGGGTGATTTAGCTCAAAAATTCTTTGCTAAATATTTTTTACCATAAAAAACTGTGAATCTTAGACATGATATTACATCTTTTAATCAGTTTGAAGGGAAATCTATTTATGAAACATGGGAACGATTTTAAGAACTCTTAAGAAAGTGTTCACACCATGTTATACCAGATTGGTTAATAATTCAAACTTTTTACAATAGATTAGTTGGATTCGTTAGATCTATTATCGATGCCGCTGCTGGTGGTTCATTGATGTCAAAACCATTTCATAAAGCTTATGTTTTAATTGAAGAAATGACTACTAATAATTTTCAATGGCCTTCTGAGAGGGTAAAGTAACCAGTATTCATGAATCTGATGCATTTATTATGTTAGCAAATTAAGTTGCTGCAATTTCAAGGAAGTTAGACCAATTTGGAATGAAAGTTAGACCAATTTGGAATGAATTTTTCTCAATCAATTTTCATGATTGAATATAATTTATTAGGTCAAAGGTAGATTCTCAAGCATCATTAGTAACTTTGAATGTCATAAATAATAAGCAGAATAACTCATACTCAAATTATTATAACCCAGGTTACAAGAACCATCCCAACTTTAACTGAAATAATACTATGGGTGGTAATAATCAGCAATGGGGGAACAATCAAGGAAACTCATTGGGAAACCGAAACAGCCAAGGGAAATAATAATTATATATCTATTTATCTTCCATGTTTCAACAGTAATACATAATATAAGGAGAAAAAAAAGAAAAAATTATCTATAGGAGTGGTGTTACAAATGGAAAATCAGTTATAAAGTCAAGGAGCTAAAATTAGAAATATTGAGAACCAACTTGGACAAATAGCAAATTCATTAAGTAATAGATCCCAATGAACACTTTCTAGTAATACTGAAACAAATCCAAAAGACCAGAATAAAGAGGAAGTAAAAGTCGTTCAACTTAGAAGCGGAAGAGAGTTGAAAGATAGGATTCAAAAAGAAACTGAAGTAGAGAGAGAATAAATTGAAGAATCAAAAGAGGACACTCCAAAAGATTCTGAAAGACCTATTTCTCCGTTGAAAATTGATTTAGAAAAACCACCACCTCCAACAGAAGTTGGATAAGCAATTTTCAAAATTGCTGGAGATTTTAAGAAGCTTGCTATTAATATTTCATTTGCTGAAGTCTTAGAACAAATGTCAAGCTATGTAAATTTTATGAAAGATATTCTCAACAGAAAAATGAAGTTTGAAGTTAATGAAACTGTTGCACTTAGTGAGAAGTGCAGTGCTATAATTCAGAAGAAGCTTCTTGAAAAGCTTAAAGATCCCAGTAGCTTTACAATTTCATGTGCAATAGGAGACAGATTTTATAAGAAAACTTTATGTGATTTAGGTGAAAGCATTAACCTTATGTCATTATTAATATTTAAAAGATTGAGATTAGGAGAAATACCCCTACACTACTGTAACTCTACAGTTAGCAAATTGTTCAATAATGTACCCTAAAGAAGTTATAGAAGATGTCCTAGTGAAAGTAGATCAATTCATCTTTTCTGTTGTGCTAGATATGGAGGAAGATAAATACATACCTATCATTTTGGGAGACCTTCCTAGCCACGGGAAGAGAAATGATAGATGTGCAGAAAGGGGAATTAACAATGTGCGTCAATGATCAAACTGTTACTTTTAACATTTCAAGATCAATAAATTATCCTACAAAAGGTAAAGATGATGAATGTTATAGAATCGATTTTATAAAATATCTGAGTGAATGTCATTTCAAAACTATTTATGAAAAAAAATTTGAAGTATAAAATTTGGAACACGAGCAAGAGGAGGAATTAGATCAATGTGAAGATCCTTTTAAGAAAAATTCAAACTATGTTGGAGAAAGTTTTGAAATTCTATACACGATAGACAAAGATAAATCATTTTATCCATCAATTGAAAAACTTCCAGAACTTTAGTTGAAGTTACTTCCTGATCATTTAAAATGTCTTTTTAGAAAATTCATCTACTTTACCAGTTATAATTTCCTCAAAATTAAAGTTGGAAGAAGAAGAAAGATTGATGAAAATTTTGAAAAATTTTAAAAATTCATTTAGATGGACAATAGCTGATATTAAAGGAATCAGTCAATCAATTTGTATGCATAGAATTCATATGAAAAAGAACTGCAAACTCAGGGCTGATCTTCAAAGGAGATTGAATTATGTTATGAAAGTTGTTAAGAAAGAAATTTTGAAGTGGTTAAATGCTTGAATTATCTACCCTATTTCAGATAGTGCATGGTTTAGTCCAATTCACTGTGTTCCTAAGAAAAGAGTAATTGTGACTGTGAATGAACATGAGTTAATACCTACTAGACAAGTTACAGGATGGAGAATATGAATTGATTATAAAAAATTAAATCTTGCCACTGGGAAATATCATTTTTCATTACTCTTTCTAGATCAAATACTGGATATACTAGCTGGGCAAAAATACTTTTATTTTCTGGATGGATATACTGTTTATCACTAAATACAAATAACTCATGATGATCAAGAGAACAACTTTTACCAAATCTTATGGTACTTTGGTTTTTAGAAAAATGTCATTTGTTTTATGTAATGCCCCTACTACATTTCAAAGATGTATGATGACATTTTTTTGTGATTTAATTGAAAAAGTGATTGAAATATTTATGGATGATTTTTCAGTGTTTGGAACTTCATTTGATTCATGTTTAGAACATTTATCAAAAGTTCTTAAGCGCTATGAATAAACAAATTTAGTCCTTAATTAGAAAAAATGTCAATTTATGATAGCAAAAGGAATTTTATTAGGACATCAAATATCTGAAAATGGTATGAAAGTAGATTTTGCTAAAATTCAAGTGATCACTAATTTATCATATCTAACCAATTTAAGGGAATTTAGGAGTTTTTTAGGACATGTTGGATTTTACAGACGATATATTAAAGATTTTTCAAAGATTGTTAAGTCTTTATATCATTTACTGGAGAAAGATGCAATTTTCAATTTTGATGAGGATTGCCTAAAAGCTTTTAAGTTATTAAAAGAAAAATTAGTCACTGCATCAATTATAGTTTCACCAGATTGAGGAAAACCTTTTGAATTGATATGTGATGCTAGTGATTATGTTATTGGACATGTTGTAAGACAAAGATATGATAAAATTTTTAAAATAATTTACTATGTTAGTAAAAATCTTAATGAAACCCAAATTAATTATATAACAACTGAAAAATAGTTATTAGCAATAGTATGTCTTTGATAAATTTCGATCATACTTAATTGGAACTCATTGTGTCGTGCATAAAAATTATTCTGCTATTAAGTACTTAATAAAAAAAAGCATGCTAAACCTACACTTATAAGATGAATTCTTCTTTTGCAAGAATTTGACTTTGAAATAGTAGATAGAAAGGAGATTGAAAATCAAATTGTTGATCATTTGTTCAGTCTTGAATTAGAAAACGCACTCTGTTTTAAAAAAAAATTAATGAGCATTTTCTAGATGAAAAGTTGTTCAATATTAATGAGTGGTCTGTTCCGTGGTATGTCGTTTTTGTGAACTTTCTTGTTAGTGATATTATACCCTATGAAATGACATACAAACAAAGAGGAAATTTATTTCTGAAACTAAGACTTATTTTTGGGATGACTCATTTTTATATAAACAAAGAAAGGATATGATTATTCAAAGATGTGTACCGTTAGAAAAGACTTATGAAATTATCCATAAATGTCATAATTCTGATTTTTTGGGACATTTTGGTGTTGAAAAAACAACATACAAAATTTTAAAATTTGGATTCTATTAGCCTACTCTTTTTAAAGATGTTAATAAATGCATCAAAATTTGTGATAGATGTCAACGAGTAGGCAATATTTCTAGAAGAAACGAGATGCCCCTCAATTATATGCTAGAAGTTGAAATATTTGAAATTTGAGGATTAGATTTCATGGGACCATTTATACCATCTTTCGGAAATTTATATATATTGTTAGCAGTAAACTATGTATCCAAATGGATAGAAGTAGTTGTTTTACCTCGATATGATGCTTAAAGTGTTGCAAAATTTTTTAAAACAAACATATTTTGTAGATTTGGGATGCCGATAGTTATCATAACTGATGAGGAAAGTCATTTTAGAAATGTCATAATGGAGAAGTTATTAAAGAAATATCATATAAACCATAGAATGGCTACTGCTTATATTCCTCAAACAAGTAGTTTGGCTGAATTATCCAATTGAAAAATTAAAACTATGAAAAAATTTGTAAATCAAACAAAAATAGATTGGTTAGTCAAACTTGACTATGCTTTATGGGTTTTATAAAACTGCATATAGAACTCCTATAGGAATGTCCACATATAGGATAATATTTGGGAAAGTTTGTCACTTACCAGTTGAACTTGAGCATAAAGCGTATTAGGTGATTAAAAAGTTCAATTATAATTTGAAATAAGCTGGTGAGAAAATATTATTTTAATTAAATGAGCTTGAAGATATCGGGAATAAATCTTATGAAAGTGTTAAGATTTACAAATAAAAGATGAAGTGGCATGATCAAAGGATTCTTACTAAAAATTTTCAGTCAGGACAACAATTTTTGCCATATAATGCAAGGTTAAGAATATTTTCAGGGAAACTTAAATTCAGGTGGATGGTCTCATTTGTTGTGATAAAAGTTTATCCTTATGGAGTTGTGGATATTAAAGATCCTAAGACTGATAAAGTGTTTAAAGTGAATAATCACATACTAAAACCTTATTTTATAGGGGATCAACATAAATTTAACGAATGAATGATGTTGGGTCAACCAGAATGAGCACTGGTTATGTCGGGCTGACGACATAAGACCTAGCGCTTTGTGGGAGACAACTCATAGTAATCAGTATGTTTTTGCTTTGATTGTTGTTTGTGTGTGATTAAGAAAATTGGGGTTGTATTTTTTAGTCTATTATGTGTTAGTATTGATTTTAAGATTTTATTTAGTAACCTAGACATGTAGAATGAGAATTTGAACGTTTAGTTGACTGGTGCAAAAATATGCACTGGCGCTTAAGCATGGCAGTTAAAAAACATGTGTGAAATTAAGATTCTAGAAGGTTTAACCGTTAATTGGTTTGTAAAAATGTACCAAAGCAGTTCCAAGACGTGCCTAGAAGTTATTAGAAGGATTTATGTCTATAAATAGAAGGGTTTTGTGAAGGAATTTCACCCTAGATTATTTTTAGCCCTAAAAGTCTAAGAGAGAGATTTTGATAAGATGTCTTCATGGGAAATGGATTTGAAGAAAGAAGAGACCATGAAGAAGAATTTAATTAGTCAAAGTGCACAAGAGATGTATAACGGTTTCTTAGCCGTTAGTATCGAAGGAATATCGAAAAAGATCAACAAAATTGAGACTACCATGGCTTTACTTGAGACCAAGGTAATTGAGATTCATGCACATCTTGAGTATATTGATGACAATTGAAAATATAATTTAGTCATACTAGTTATATAGAGGAAGCGGATAAGGATATGTTTCTTAAGCAGAAATGGATTGAAGAAGATAGTATCAGAGTTCGTCACCATCGTCCGTTTTATCAACCTTATAATCTGATTGCCCCAGGAGAGACTAATGAAAGACTGGAGTTTGTCCCATCAAATGAAGAATGGAATTAAGTTCGATGTTAGAGTTTGTTTGTTAGGAGTCGTTGTGTTTGTGTGTTAGTGTTTAAGTCTTGTTTTTAGTGTTTATGCTTTTATGTGTTTAATTGTGAATGTTTGTTAACTGTTTGTGCTTAAAAAATTCTCATCCGAGACTATTTGGAATGAGAATTAAGTGTTACATGTATTTGTAATAATTTGTGAATAATATGTTTGTTTGTATGAAAATTTGTGTTATTTTTAGCCTCAAATTGAATTGAGTTATATAGAAAATTTTAAGAGAGAGAAGAGTTAAAGGAGATGAAAATAGTCATTTAATTGTTATGAAACCATTTAGGGGTGGTATACTTAGGCAAATAGTGCATATTACTTAAATTTAAAAATCTCAAAAATCGTGCACTGGCGCCTAAGCACCACATTCTCGCGCTCAAGCGCGAGGTAACCCGAGAGGCAGGCGCCTAAGCGCCACTTATCCGTGCTTATGAGCCGGTTGACGAAAACGTTCGCGAACGGTTAAAAGTGAAAAATTAACCCAAAAGTTGTCATTTTTCACCCTCCCATCACCTTCAACCTATCGAAATCACGATTTTGGAGAGTTAGGTAGACTATTAAGTGAAGATTTCTTGGTGGAATTAAGAAAAATTTGCTAGATTCGGATTTCTTAATTTTGGATTTTCACCATGTATTGGAGTACATTTTGGTAAGAGTTTTATTTCTATGTAAAAATTTTGGATTTTCACCATGTATTTTGAGTACATTTGAAAGAACTCGAAAATTCACTATTCATGGTGAAAAATGAGGAAAAATCTATGAAATGTGCATAGGAAGTGTAGTTTATGCTTTTAAAAGTTTAGTTTAGTAGTTTAGACTTGCTTTTTGAAGTTATTTCTGGAATTTTATAAAATTGTAGAATGACACCAAGAATGAAGAAGAGTAAAGGAAAGAGACCTTTTGATTCGAGCAAATTTGTGAGTTCGAAGGCTCAAGATAGGTATAGTGATGAGTTGCAATCACGAAAGCTTATCCAGGAGCGTTGTTTTAAGAGTCCAGATGAATCTGTGGAAGATCTAATCGTTCGCCGATAGTGGGAATGATTCTGTTATTTGTTTACTGTTGCAGTTATTTATGTTGTTATGGAGTTCTATGCAAACCTCCCTGATGCTGAAGATGATAGAATCATGGTTCGAGGAAAGTTGGTACCTTTTTCACCGGAGGTAATCAATTTATTCTACCATTTGCCACCGGATACTTTATGTTTTTATGCGAATTATAGTCCGAATGAGACGGAGCTAGATGAGATTATTTCTTATTTGATTGTTGGAAGAGGACTCTGGAAAATCACTAATGAGATGAGAGTCAATTCTTTCCATATCAAAGTTAAGTGCACCATCCAAGGCATGACACTTTTATTTCTGCTCGTCTGCTACCAACAAATCATCTCAGTGAGATTACCATAGAGAGAGCGACGTTAAATTATGGTATTCAGGATGGAAAACTCATCAACATTAGAGCTTTGATTTATCAAACTATTATCAGTTATATCACTGTTGTTACTACTGCAGATCTGGGATTGCTTCCTTGATCTTTTCTTTATGTGAGCAGGCTGGAGTGAAATATGATAGTTGAGAGGAAGTATTGTTGCCTCTAAAACCTATTACAAAGGTGAATGTGAAGACTTATTCTAAACATTCTATTTTTGGCTGGAGGAGAATTTTCAAGGAGTTATGGAATGGCAACATCTGCTGCTTCTACCTCTGCTGCTTCTACATTTAAATCATCTACCTCACGTGCTTCTACTTCTAGAGGTGAGTCTACTGAGACCCAAGATCAATTATTACAGAGGATGATGGAAACTATACCGCAGATAAGGTAAGAAATTTAGAAAGCTTTGCAAGTCATATTGATGGGTATGATAAAAGGAAAAGTGATTATGAAGATAAAATTCACTCATTTTTGCATGGCTTAATTAGGGGTAACCAATGGTGCAATTTCCTCCATATCCTAGATACATTGATTATGAATCTACAAATGTCTGGAATAGCGGTGATTCTGAAGATGATGAGAAGGACTGATTTATTTTTATGTTTGTAATATGTGTTATAGACTATGTCCTTTAGACTTTAGATTTGTGATGTGTTGTTTATTTTTATGTTTGGACTTGAGACATGTATGTTTGTGTATTGGTTTGGACCTTGTGATGTGTGAGACTTTTATTTTGTTTAATTGTATTGTAATGTTGTGTTTT
>NEWO01000320.1:453578-470039 GCA_003013225.1 Phalaenopsis aphrodite | reverse complement strand
CGTTCAGGGCATGCTTCTTTTTTATTATCTTGAAGTATGATTTGATCTGTCGGTGTATGTTGTTTTATGCACCAAATGAAATAAATGGAGTCAGAAAAAGATTATATGTCTATATTTTAGATGATCCTCATACAAAATCCTTCAGACAAAACTTCATCTACAAGGACATAAATTTATAAGAAAAAATAAAAAAGAAATATAATAATTTAAATGGAGAAAATTCATGAATATTTAGGAAGTCAACAAGCTGTATAATTTATAGAAGAATTTTATTTTAATTTTTTTTAGAAGAGATAGATGAACTTAAAAATATAACTAAAAATGAATCTGAAAAAATATTGTTAGCGACAGAAATAACTGAAAATATTTTAGCTTTAGAAGATAAATGATTATGGTTTTATAATAACTTTATAAAAGAAAAATATTTTATATATTAATTTAGCTTTTGAATTTTAAAATGGCATTAGGATTACCTGAAGAAGTTATAAGAAATCAGATAGACATAAAACCAATAGAATCTAATTTTATTAAAAACTTAATAGAAATTACAGGTATAAATGATATTTTAGAAATATTAAGAGAAGATTTAAATAAAACTATAGAAAAAATATTTGAAAGACTTCTAAAAGTAATGTATGAGTGCCCACACAAACGATTTAAAGAAATAACACAAATTAGAAATTATTATTTAACAAAAAATAGATGACTTACACGAACCCTTTAGAAAATGAATGAAATCTACCTATTTATTTATATTATGATTATTATATTCATGATAATTAAAAAAGGAACATTTTTAAGGGTAAAAGTATTACTAACTATTTAAGATATGAATAATAAAATTATAGCATTGTTATATTTTATTATATGTAGTAAAGAAAGAACATAGATTATAGGAAGATATTATTTTCAAAACTTTATTAATAAATTAGAAGAAATTTCAAACAGTAATTTAAGTAAGGAAGAGAAAGTAGAGAAAGTTAAAATTTTAAGTGAAAAAGAAAATGAATGGGCATATTTTTATGATAAATATTTGCAAGGTAAAAAATTTGAATTTTAAATGGCCAACATAAATAGATCAAATAACTTGAATCAAAACGAGGCTTTTATCGGGTTAATCTCGTTAAACGGAAACCCGCATCCACCCGAAATAGTATCAGAGCCTCAAAATGAAAATAAAAATAAATAGTTTTATGAATCTTTTATTACTTCATATGATCAACAATTAACGGATGAAAAAAAATAAAAAGAAAATTATTTAAAATGGAACTTGAAGCTTTAATGAAAGAAGAAAAAATTAAAAAAGATTAAGATATACAAATATGGGAAATATACATAAAATGGTCTTGTTAGACTTAGTATTAGGAAATAAAAATAAAAATTTCATAACAATAAATCAAAATAAATTTATATGCAATTTTTCAAAAGAATTCAAACATGAATTACATAATGACAACAAAATTATGAATAGCATTATAGACCTTCAAATTTCTTTAGCAGAATCTTTGAAATTTCATGATGAAAAAGTTCATAAGATTTTAGAAAAATCTACAGAAGTTTTATTTGAAATAAAAAGATTAATATTAAGAGATAATTTAGATTATGTTAAAAATCAAGACAATGATATATTAGAAAAAAATTATTACTATTTATAAAATAGTAGAAGATAAAAATAAATTAGACATGATTATTAATAAAATGTTAATAGAACCTAAAGAAGCTAAATATCTATTAGAGAAAACAAAAGAAAATATTAAAAAGATATAAATTTTACTTTTAGAAATAAAAAGAATTATTTTGACATGAGTAAATGTGAAGAATTCGAAATATATAAAAATACTATAAAAGAAGCTAAAAAATATCATGAGGAATCTATACAATTAACAAACTATATAGGAGTTCAAGGTAGTGATAAAACTTATCCAAAGATATTAAATTTTCAAACAATCATATTAATAAGGTTATATGAAAAAATTATCAATATAGAAAATAAATTAAAGAATATTGAAGAAAGGACCATAGGAATAGTCACTCAAACAGATTTAAAAAATCTTTCAGAAAAAGTAATTTCTGGAAAAAAAATTGTTCCCTATAAACCAATAAGCTACAAAGTATGGTAAGTAGACAATGCTCTCTAACTTTATTTAAGAAAAATTATAACAAATTTGATCAAAAAATTTCATAAATAATAGATAAAAAATCTCAGTTAGACAAATTTAATAATGGAAAAATAAATTTAATTAAGGTTAAAAAGAAAATGTATGAAAATCATATATTATCAAAATCGTCTATAATCCAAACATTATCTGAACAGAAGGTAAGTTGTGTATCAGATTTAGAACAAATAAGTTTACCAGTAATTAATAGAGATGATTGGGAACAAATAAGAAAGCAAAAAATGTCTCAAATTCATATAAAATTAATTATGATTGGAATAAAAGGTTTACATAGGAAAAAATTAGGAACAAAAACCTTAATAATATTATTTGACAATAGATGGAGTGATTTATCAAAATCAATTATAGGGTCTTTTGAAGTAGATATGAATGATAATGGAGCTATAATTTACTTCGTTCCAGATTTCATAATGGAAACCAAGGAGTGTGTAGAGCACTTTAAAATATGAATTAAAACTAAAGGATATAATATCATAAATGGATCATTAAATATTAGGATGACCACAGGATTTATAGGCAAAATGCAAGAACATTCAAATGTTAAATTTAAATTAAATAATAAAATGTTGGAACATTCAAATGTTTTCCATTTTATCTATCTATACCTAAATTCCCATTGTTTAAATTCCATCTATCTAAATTTCACCTATCAACTGCTTTAATTAATCCTTCCATATTATATTCTGATGATATGGATTCTACTTCACTTTCTTCATCTACTATACTATAAATTGTATCATTAAATTCGTTAGAAGAAATACTAACTACATCTTCTTCTAATACTTCTATTAATAACATTGTTGCTCGGTTATGATTTCTTTTGTTGCATCTATTAGTCAGATGTTTTAAGGAGCCACAAATATAACAATGACATTTTTTTATTATTATTTGGTTTTTTCACATTATTATTTTTTGAAGGTATTCTACTATTAGATTTTCTAAACGTTTTTCTCCTTTTTCTATATGTTTTTTTTTCTGGAAAATTTTGTGGTGTATAAATATTTTTACAGAACTTATATGAATGTCTTTTAACTTGTTTTTTATTCTTATATTCTCTACATTTTTCTTGTACAATATTAAATATAAATACAATTCTTGATCCTATCCCAATTCCTCTAATATTTTATAAATTCGTATATTCTCTCGTCCATTTTTCATGGATTTCTTTTCCTACCTCTCCGGGTAATTTTATTAAGAATCTATTTGATATTTCATCATCAAAATACTTTCCGGCTCTACTAGCATATGCTACGTATAACGTGAAAAACTTATCGATTGGAGACCAATCAGATAGATTTAATTGTTCTAGATTTATGTACGCTTGACCTTGAATATTAGTATTTTGTCTACTTGGATCAAATTATAATATAAGTGTTATAAAAAATTTTGTAAAATTGTATGGATTATCACCTAATTATCTAAGTTGTTCAATTTCACATGTTTTTTTAACTTTTGTTTCGTTAAATATGTTAACGGTTGTTTCTCCTAACAAGGTTTCTAAGAATGCAAACATATCTCGACCACCTTTATCACTATTTGTCCAAGCTCTTACTGCGTCAAATTCCCATGTGGATATAACAGACTCCCACATTTGAGGATTATTTAAATTGATTGTTAGAATAGTATCGTTGCTATGGGCTGGTATTAAATTAATTCTTTTTATAGGTTCAATACTTCTTTTAAAATTATAATTATTATCTTCATAAAAATCTCTTCTAGAGGTTCCTTGTTCATATGGTCTTCCAGGGGCGCCTTCTTCTCCTAAAGGGTAAATTGGATCAAACCTAGGTCTTTTACCTCTATCTTGATTAGAAGGTTATGCTACTACTTCGTCTAGATCCATTGGTTGTTGGCTAACTTTTATTTCTTCTATTTTATAACAAGAATCAATTTTTCTCCAGTTAAAATTATCTTTAATGTGGGCATCGATATATTTCTTCTTTAAGTTCTTCCATAATTTTTTCTATTTTTTTATTTAAGTCTCTTCTTTAAATCTCTAAGATATCATCTCTACCTGTTATCTCTATTAGTTGTTTGATAAAATTAGATTCCATTGGACTTATTTCTATTTGATTTCTAATGACTTCTTTTGGTAATCCTAATGTCATTTTAAAATTCAAAAGTTAAGTTACTATATTCAAATGTTTTTCCTTTTATAAATTTATTATAAAACCATGCTCATTTATCTTCTAAGCTTAATATAATTTATACTATTTTTATTGCTAATAATATTTTTTCTCTTTCATTTTTAGTTATATTTTGAAGTTCATATAATTCTTCTAAAAAGGTTTTAAAATAAAAATCTTCTATAATTTCTAATGTTTGCTGACTTACTAAATATTCAACAATTTTTTCCATCAAAAATTATTATTTTTGTTTATCGGGTTTTTTTCTTATAAATTTAAATGTTATTCCCAGTAGGTGGAGGCTCTTTCTTGAAGGATTGCATATGAGGATCATCTCAAATATAGACATATAATCTTTTTTTGACTTCATTTTTTCCATTTGGTGCATAAAACAACATACACCTACAGGCCAAATCATACTTCAAGATGATAACAAAGAAGCTTGCCCTAAATGTCATACAGGCTTAACGGGTCTTAAAGCATAACATTATCATCTTAAAATACAACATGACTTCAGTCATAGAGGTTGTAAGCTATTACCAAATATGAAATAAATTTTATCTGTATTCGGAGAATAGAGGTCTATATTTGATCATTAAAGATTATGGAATTCTTCAGACATCTCCTCTACGGGGAGGAATTAAGAACTACTCACAAATAGACATGATAAACTTCAAACATTCATTAATAGAAAATACTTATAGAGAAATATTACAAGACTTCAGACATCTGATTCACAGATTCTTAAACGCTTAAATGCTATGAGGCTTAGGTGGTTTCTCGATGTCTCATTGCATTACTTGTATGTATTCTATTTATAAGCGAGAAAAGATAACATGAGTGGGTTGTGACGTATTCTCCACTCACAGAAAGAACACACTAAATAAGAGTGAGACCAGCCCCACTTATAAAAGTAAAACAAACTTTTATATAAAGATTTATACACACAAAATAATAGTGGGACCCGTGGGACCCGCCATATTCTTTACTTTTAAAAGTAAAACAAATTGATGCTAAATTGTAACCGTCTTCTGAAAAGAAGACTCCCCACTGAGAAATTGGATGCTCCACTGAGTAAAACATAATGATATCATTTCACTTCTTCTGAAAAAGTCTTGAGAGATAATTTTTACGGCTCCATAGCATTTTCCATATTTTGAATGGTTATATCATCTAGAGATTCTATCCATGTATCATTCGCATTGTATAGTATTTGTATAGGACTATGAACTGAAGTACATTTGTATTTATCCATGTATCATCCTCTATTAATAAATATTTGAAGTTTATCATATTAATTTGTGAGTAGTTCTTAGTTCCTCCCCGTAGGGAAGATGTCTTGAAGAAATTCCTTAATCTTTAATGATCAAATATAGACATTTATTCTCCGAGTACAGATAAAGTTTATTTCATATTTGGTAAGGTGAAAACCCTTTAAAACATTGGGAAAAAAACAAAGAATTAGCAAATATTCCTATAATAAATAAAGATTTAGTTATAAGAACTAAAGAAATAGAATACAGTCCTTTAGACAAAGAAGAATTTAAAATTCAAATAAAAAAATTAAAAGATTTAAGTTTAATAAGACCATCAAACTCAGAAAATAGATCTGTCGCTTTTATGGTAAGAAATCATGCAGAATTAATAAGAGGAAAAGCTAGAATAGTAATTAATTATAAAAAATTAAATGATAATACTGAAGATGATAGATACAAAATACCAGATAAAGATATGTTAATAAATTTAATACAAAAATAAACGTTATTTTTAATAAGTTTGACTGCAAATCAGGATTTTGGCAAATTAAGTTAGATGAAGAGTCAATTAAGTGAACAACATTTACCACATCATTAGGACATTATGAATGGTTAATAACGTCTTTTGGATTAAAAAATACGCCTACTATTTTTCAGAGAAAAATGGATAATATATTTAAAAATTTAGACTATGTATTGGTATATATAGATGATATATTAATATCATCTCATATTTTAAAAAAACATTATTTAAATTTCTCTTAATATTTCTAAAATATTATTTTTACCGGTAATTTCTATTAACTCTTTAATAAAATTAGATTCTATTGATTTTATATCTATCTGATTTCTTATAACTTCTTCAGATGGCTCTGTGGTTCTCCACCATCTATGAAAAAATAGGAATGGGTGTCCCGGACCCACTCTCCTCTTCACTTCCATCATTAACTGAACTATCAACTGTCAGCAATAGTGTATCATGTATTTTTTCAGTAACTACATTTGCGCTATCATTCTCCATCTTCTTGGGATCCCTGCAGTTCTTTTTTATATGACTAGTCTTGTCACAATTCTAGTAAGTTGTCTGCTCACCAGACTGATTTTGATTTCCCTTTATTTGAGTTTATGTTTTGTCATTTCTCTTTGAAATCAACATTTAGTGTCGAACTTGTACCTGAGATATCACCAGAATCTTTTTTGCGCACCTCCTCAGCCAAAATCAAATCACGAATATCATCACATTTCAATTTAGATTTACCTGCAGAACTGCTAATTGTCATCCTCATGACTTCTCAACTATCTGGCAATGATGCCAACAATATCAGCGCACGTATCTCATCATCAAAATTAATTTCAACATACGACAATTGATTTGTGATAATATTAAAATCATTCAAGCGTTGAGGAACAGAAACACATTTCGTCATCTTCAAGTTGAATAGCTTCTTCATCAAATATACATTGGTATTCGTCGATGGCTTTTCATATATACCTGATAAGGTTGCCATGAGATCTACAATCGTCAACTCCTTAAAGACGTTGCCTGCAACGAACCTCGATAGGGTCAATCGAATAACCCCCAGAACTTGTCGATCCAATAAATTTCATTCAGTCGCATCCATCATTTCAGGTTTTTTCCCCAATAACGGAAGATGAAACCTCTTCCCATAGAGGTAGTCTTTTATCTGCATCTTCCAATAACTAAATCTGTGTCATCAAAATTCTCGATCCTAAAACCTTCACTTCATCTACAGTCATCATTCTTCCTCAGACCTGAACAAATTTCTGATACCAGTTGTTGCGAGATATACATCAGTTGATGTGATATATATATAAATTAAACAAGAGAACGATCGACGAAGCAAAAAATAGAACAAGAAAATTCATACTAAAAAACAATAACACAGCGGAACACACAGTTTTACATGTTTCGACAAATTGTTTACGTTCACGGAGTTGCAGAGGATTTTACTAGAGGAATTTACACCAGCCGATCGTCTCGACTTACAAGAGCGAACTCTTTCACTCTGTTGCTCTCTTTTTTCTTCTCTCTCTACACCGAAGAAACTCTACACTGAGATATACCGAAGAAGATAAACTTACAAGAGAAATAAACTCAATTTCTCTTCTACCACAAGCCACCAAGAAGAAGGCAAGGGAGAACAATCTTCTTCTTCTTTCTTCTTCCTTCACCGCAAGTAACTATACCTTGCACTTTTCTTCCTCTATCCCGAGAAAGCCCGAAGAACTCTTCCTCTATCCCGAGGAAGCACGAAGAGCTCTTCCTCTGAACACCAAAAAATGTGACTTCACAACTCAAGGAGAGCCATCTGAAGCCTTTATCACGAACAGGGAACTATGGCGACAGACGCAACTCTTCACGAAACAACGAACTGTTCGCGGGAACAGTTCACGACCGAGCGGGAGACGGGAGTGGGAGCGGAAGCGGGAGTGGTTCGCGGGTTTCGCGATCGAGAGCGGTATCCTGTAGCGATAGCAGGAGAAATCGGAGCGGGAGCGGGAAATTATCGTGCTCCAGCGCTAACATACACCACTTCTATAAAAACAAATAAAGAAAAAGAAGAAAATTGCATCCAACCCTTAAAGTCACCAAATTCAAGCATCACCTTGCTAACAAGACAACAGCAACTATCCCATGATATTATACTTTACCTAGCGATGCATGGACTGAGAAATAGCAGTTTTCCTGACCTTGCTACGTTTTTGAAGCTTCAATATCAGTATCAATTACACATGATGCATACAGGGTGGCTTTCATAGGCATGATAATTTCCTTTTTTATAACACGTATTTAAGAAATCATACCTCATTTCAAGCAAACTTTAGCATTATAGCAAAGATGTTTATATTAGTTTATCAGCACAAAAAATATAAAGCATAAAACATACCTGAGTCCACCATGATATAATATTACAAGACAGCCAACTGGATGTCTCGATGTAGTGGGTGACAGCAGGAACAAAAAATAAAGCCACCCCGATAAAATTGCTTATAAGGTATATCAAAACAAAAATCAGATATAGTGATATGCAGAAGTTGCCAGCATCACTCTGGAATTGCATGGTGGAACATACAGAACTTCCTTGAGATGTAGCATAAGAGACGGGAAGAGTGATAGCCCATATTAACGCAACTAAAAACTTGATTAGATATCTTAATCTCTGACTGAACTCCATGTTTTGCCTTGCTTCCCACATCAATGAAATATCGAGAACCACTGCAAGTTACAAGGTTCATAACTTCTTCCAGTGAAAAAACTTAACAAAGGACATGCACATAAGCCACAATATTATCCACGCCCAAAATCAATTAAAATTATCCAAAATTAAGCTAAAACAGCATCGTAGAGTAAAGCTTAGTAGTAACAAATAAGTTACTATGATATCATGCATCAGCTTTGAATCCTTTTACTAAAGCCGACCCATGGAATTGAATAATAATAAATGCATCCAAGGAGGATATTTCATGAATATCAAAAAGAACAAAAAAAACATACCAAAACAAAGAGCATACCAATCGATATCAAAACAACACAATTTAAACAATTGTAGCGGAATTCAACCTTTGTAAACCATGATTCAGTCCAGGCTTAACCAGTAAAATATAAACAAGGATTTTCATTATTACGTCACACTTGCTAAATCAACATAGTAATAATCAGCAATACATCAATCACACCCTCGCAATTACAAAGAAAAAGAATTGTTCTTGTTGCTCAAACATATAACTACAAATAAAATCGAGGAAATTTAACCACTGCTCAAACACACACACTTGGTATTGTAGCACACGTGTAGTACATTATTTTCACCACCGCATAGCTCATTTTTAATGAAACTTATGTACTGACTAAAAGTACAAAAAAAGTCCTAGATATGGCAACAAAAGCTTCAAGAGATGATATTGATTTGATGCATTGATATTTAAATAATCAAATTAAAGAACCGGACCTTGCAGGAATCTAAGAATTGCATTAGTCACAAAGATACTCATAATGCCATCAAAGACTTCTGAATCAAATAGTTCCAGAGGTGTCTCCAATTCATGCCATGCCATGATAGTCATCATCTGAAAACAATAATACTCCATATATGTAAACCCTAAGAGAGAGATATGCTCCAGATGTATTTTTCATTGTTGTGCTTAACCTGGAGAGCTAATAAAAGAAATGTCCATAACCGATCAAAGCTTCTGAAAAGGTGCCAGAATGAACGAACTTCTACAAAATTTGTCTTCCCCAACCACTTCCATTCACAAGTTTCATTTGGAGACTCCTGAAAATCAGATTATGTATCAAAATAAAGGATCTAACAGCCAAAAAAGAAAAGAGCACACATGCTAGAATAAGTGCACGGCGCTTTATACATTAATGTCCACCTTGCAACAAGCAATGATAACGATGACTACCATAGAGAATGCATGTTATATGCTAAACCATGCAAAGACAAAAAATGTTTGATTAGGCTAAACCAAATGGTTTTTTTCTTCTTAGAGTCCACATAGGATTCTTGTGTCCTATTTTATGCTTCATTTATTAGATTGTATGGGTGAGATATAAAAAATAAGGCAATCAGAATTGATTCTATCTCCTCAACTTAATTTGTTGCAAGCAATGAGAATGATCAAGAGGATAGTGTTGTTAGTAATAACTCTTATAAAAGAATGTAAAGATTTAATACTTTTTCTGACTTTTATATCCCCTACTTTACAAGGAATGGAAACTAGTGAAAGATGTCTTTTACTAACACGTTCATGACTCAATTATTTGAAGTAAGAGAAAGAAAGCAGCATGAGAACCTCTCTTGAATTAAAACTCATAATTAGGATTGGAACACATCATATGTACTATAAAGAAAACCTAAAAAATCTACAAATACCAAGAACTGAGAAAATAATTCAGATTAAAATTTTAGTTCCAACTACGAAGTGACTTTCAGTACTGAGAAAATAATTCAGATAAAAATTTTAGCTCCAACTACGTAGTGACTTTCTTTTTGCCGAAATCAGTTTTATTTCATTCAAATCATTTACTTACTGAATTAGTGCAGTTGCAACAAATTAAGTCCTAGCATTTAATTAACAATTTGAGCAGCGTTACCTTTCCATGCAAAATATTCAATTAAGCCTTATTTAATAAAAGAGAAGAAAGGCAAATGTACAGACCTTAGAAGTGCTAATTTGCTTTGAAGAAAATGATGTGCAAAAGAAATCATTTTCAAGACGCAAGGGCCAGCCAAGCTTAAAACAATTAGTCGACCTGCATGTTCAGTGGCAAACACAAGATTTTGCTGAACATTATAATTTGAAGTGCATGGGTTCTTCTCAAAACATACATGCTACTTACCAGAAAAACTCATTCAAATCATCATAATTTCTCCATTTTGAATGATCCGAAACACCATTTTTGTTCTTCTGAGCTTCCTTCATCAACAAAAAAATAAGGATATGACAAAAGGATTTATCAGAAAATGTAGTGATAAAGATGGTGAAATATAGAGTGGCGCATAGAACCTCATAGATAACTTTGTAAATTGGGGTGACAACATTTCGCAAAAATGATTCATTTTGTCCACCATAAGCTGGGACTACCTTCTTTCCAGTATTTAAGCTAACAGCACTAGATAGCACTCCATATAACTCATATGCCATCTGAAACATAAGTTTTATCTAGTCACAAAAAGAAACATGACAGAAAACTGAGAACACTATAAAGCATTCTTATGGAATACAGTTGAAGTGGTATTGTAGCTTCAACATTTTACTGAAATCAGTATGTTATATTTTCAGGACACAAAGGTTATAATTTCGTTTCCATCACTTTAACTCCATCAAAGCAGGGCTAATAGGAAAGCAGCTATCAAGAAATTAGTAATGTTATACAACAGGAAATGTATTCTACAATATAAACTAAGCATAAGCAGTTAAAACAATCAAATGCAAATAAAGCTTAACAAAATTACGAAACAGATATATCCCACCACAATAGAAAAATTTATATTACATGATGAAAAATGTAACACAGACATTCTGGCATCAGCCGCAAATTAGAAGCCTCTCCCCAGATGAGAAGATAGAGAGCAATGTATAAAATTTTATGTTGCTGTATTTCCTGCTTTACTGATGGTAACCTGAAAGGAGAATAAAGATATTTTATCGAGAGAAAGTAATATAGATTAAAAAACTTAGAACTTTAATGTTAATTTTACATGCAACAAAAGATTTTAAAGTTTTTCATGGCATACACAGCATAGTAAATTACCAAAAGAAGTTTTCGTCAAACAAAGCCTTACCAGAAATTACATTTACGACCCAAAAATTTGCACCAGTTCCTATAATTTCTAAAGAGTTTTCCCATAAGCTCGTCCACAGCTCTATCATCAAGCTGGAAAACATGTTTATATTTCAGATTACTTATAATTTAGTTTAGAAATAGTTTAGTCTGATGCATGATGATACAGGCAATGATACCTTTGTGGCCAGTGCAGGTTTTGGATTTTGCCTAACATGCATATTAGCAAGCAGTAAAACCAAATGTTCCCGTTGATTGGAAACACTTCCAGTCTGGAAAATCAATAAAAAAACACTTTCATGAAATAAATGAGGCATGCTTCCTAAGTGTTGTGCAGTTGACACAGCGATGAGATTCTGTTTGATGTAAGATGCCCTGATAATCAACCAGTATAGCTACTCGAATAAAAAACATAACAATTCCAAGGTCCTAAATTTCAGCTATAAACAGATGGCATCCTTTGAATCACCTGAAAGCCAAACAAGTTCTGCAGCCAGTAAAGTAAATCCAAAGGAAGCCCAGTTTCACAGCTGTTCTCGATACTTGGAAGGCCTCTAACATTGCGAATAGCCGACATAGCAGCTTCAATCTGTTGAACAATGGTTCAAAATCAATTTTAAACTGGCTAAAAGTAAGCTTTTTATCAACTGAAAATTTGAGCAAACCGCTCGATGGCAAGCAGAAGACTTGAGTGCAGAACAAGGAATGAGTTCAAATTAATACAAGAAAGCGGGAGCTCAGCATGACAAACAATAGCTAAAGTTGGATGATTATATTTTGAAAAAGAGTACAACAGTCTTAACATAAAAAAAAAATATTTAACAAAAATAAAATAAAAACCCACAAAATCATTGAGGGTCCACTTCTTTAGGTGAACCAATCAAAATGGGGAATGTCAAACATGTTTGCTAAGAAAATTGCTTTCATTGATCCACCTATTCAGAAGTTGATGTGGCTTAAGTTTTTGGGGAGGTTTGTTTGGAAGCATAACATTTTCTTCAAAAGAACTATTCACATGGCACGCCTGTAACTCTGGTAAGCCTGACAACACTCATGATTAACAATATATACAAGTAGTCACAGCTCCATGAGCTCAGATAAGATGCATGATACTTGAGGCCCATTTCTTTTCTTGTGAATTGAAAACATATTTATCACGACAAAAAAAAATGCTACGTTATACCATTTAGTCAGAGTAACTATAAATAAATCAATGTTTTCTTTAAACTCCAAATATTCCTCAAATGTAATGATTTTAATTTTAGACACAAAAATAAGTGAAAAATCATAACCGAACATGTTCAAACAACCTTCAACCAAATAGTGCATCTGAAATTCATAACAAGCCTATAAAACTGGATTTATTATTACAAAAAAATGAACATACGACTGGTTTTATAATTACAAAAAATGAAAAAGATTTTAATTCCTCCTGAATGTTTATTTGTATCTAATCAAATGAGCTGTAAGATGTATTTGAAAGTGCACACAATAAAATTTTACATTATTTAGACAATTCAAAAAGGCCAAGCATCTAACCTCTGGAAGAAGCATTATAGCGTTTTGGCTATCACCAGAATCAAAGGGAAGAATGTTGTATGGACTATATGATCCTGATTTTTCCTTGAAGTCCCCACCAGCCGGAAGAAACTGCTCGCATGTTAAATGATGAATGCTTAGTTTGAAATTGATGAATGTTTTTTGCTGATTAAATTTTATAAGTTTCTTGCTGATTAAAGCAGATTCCAAATTGATGAATGCTTAGTTTGAAGGAAAAAATATAACCTCATGACCATCACTAAATGAAACTGCCTTCAGAACTTCCATGAGAACAAAAGCAATTTCAAGTGCATTTTCAGACTTCTTCCTGTGAGAAAATCATATTAAAATGAAGCAAATACATTAAAAAGCTAGCTTCCTTGCCATCACACTGAGAGATATTTATGAGAATATAAGCATAATTCAATCTGTAGGAAACAAATTTAATCAGTTTGTACTTTAGATATAGATATTCCAGTTCACGAGCATCGCTCTTTTGCAGTCGAAGTAATTTGGTGACCTCTTCATCCTATCAAAATAAAAGCAAGTTAATAAATCAAAAATATAAGATAAACAATAAAATTATCATAATAGAAGCCAAAAAATGCTAGGATCCGCTGAAACCCATGTAGAACATAATATTAAGAACAGGATTGTGGGAAAACTAATACATAAAAAGAGAATGAGCGGATAAATGCCAAATGATTAAAGATGAAAACAGCGAATTGAATGGTATGTAATAGATAGAACAAGGCAGATAACAATGAAATAGAAACTTTGACACAGAAAACCACTCTATTCAGAAATCTTGTCTAGTAATGGAGTTAAGTTGGCTTTAACTTAAATCTTGCTAGACAAAAAAAAATTGCAACTTTTAAATCCTGCAATTAGAAAATCCAGTTGCTTTTTAATTTCTTCTCAATTCTACTGTTTATACGAGATTTACCAAATCCTAGCTTTGGCAGAATTTAGAAATTCCGGATTTATAGGATGTATTAAATCCATTACAAACAGCCCTTTTGATATAAAAGTCGGTCCCCAAGGTAAATGGTTTTTCTTAGTAAAATTTCTTGTTCACTAGGATGTTAACTTTTTCATATGATTCACCTTTAATTTAAATTTTTAATTTATATTTTGATGAGAATATGCGGCAACAAAACAGCAGGTTTGCCATGGTTAAACTCTCTAGAACTAGCTCAAGCAAACAGGCAAGCTCCGGCTGTAAGCTAGAACTATCTGTTCTGTATTCATCAACTTCCAGATCACAAATCAATGAGCACTTGGCTCTTCAGCAAAAACAATATGCAAATAGAAGTTCCTTTCTAAAATATGTTCACTGAATCACTAATGCCAGAAGTCCAAGCTTAAAATAGACAGCAATTATTACCGTGTAAGAACATCTTAGAGTATATAACATATAAGGGTGTTTGGTAGCCCTTTTGAATAGGATTTAGCAAACGCAAAAATATAAGAGTTCCATGGATTTATGAATTTTTTTATTTAAGGTCCAAAATTTTGCTGCTTAAATCTGGATTTCGTGGATTTAAGGGATTTATGATTTACGGATTTACTGAATCCTACGTGCAGCCAAACAAACCCTTAAGGCCTTAATATATTTTGGCTGCTGAAACATAAGTACCCGCTCAAGGCGCTGAAGAAGAGAAGTTTTGAGCTGTCGAACACCACGCCCGCTAGAATTTTGATCCATCGTATGAATTTTCTCGAATGCATGGAAACGACCTGAACCAAGAATCAAATGAAGATATTATTACCCAAAAAACGAAGGATAACGAACAATGAGAATATTAAAAAAAAAACTGAGAGGTTATTACAGAGGTAGGCAGCTCGAGGAGACTCCCTCTCTATCTCATTGGCGACCCGAAGGAAGCGCCGAATCTCGGAAACCAGAATGGGTGGTAGCTTCTCGCTGTCAAATGGCTCCGGCGAGTGGCGTGCAGCCCTCGACCGCCACGGAGAGGGCTGGGAGGAACCCTCGGGCACGATCTCCTCCATTGCTTGGACGATTCGCGATCTGGATTCCATGGTGAGGGCTCGCAGGCCTTCCGGGTATTTCTACCTCCGATCCCCCGTGCCTTTTTGAGTCTCGCCATCTTTGCTCCTTAACTTTTCTTTCTTTTTCTTATTGGTGCTGCTTTTCGGGGGCTGAGCTTTGGCTTTTGGGTGGATAGGGGGTGTGTTTTGCCTTTGAACTTTTGGGATCTCGCCTTTTCCTTTTAGCTAATATCGCCATTGTCATGAGGAAGGAGGAGGATGGAAACTCTGAGAGATGGAAAGAGGAGGGAGAAGCAGCAGAGAAGTCGAAACTTTCGAAGCTTATAATGCTATAACGGTCATAAACCGGCAGATTTACCGTTTGGGGTCCTTTGGGGCACCTTATTATAAGTGCTTGTGTCATTTGGTTCGCGTGTTTCACCAGTTTATCTAAAATTGTATTTAGGTTTTTGCACTAAAAGCAGGCCGCGGGTCGACCCCTGCGACCGTCCCACAGGCCGCATTTCAAGATAAGCAGTTTATCCTGAAACACACAATTAAGCATTTTGATCTAGAAGCTTGTCAAATATTTTGTATTTAGCAAATCTCAAATTACAAATCACAAATTAGAAATTAAAAAATCACAAATCTCAAATATGATAAATTTCTCATGTATTTAACCAATAGTTAATCAAAGATCAACAGTTTTGCTTTCGACATAATTGGGAAGTTTTGACCTCTTGATTATGTAACCGATGAATAAGAGGTCACTAATCAATGGTTGTGCTTTCAGTATAAACCCATGAGCTATTATCATCGGACAAAATAAATAGTTAGAAATGTCGTCATTTCTTAGATTGTCAATAAGTCATAAGCTACATTTTTTTTACCATAAAAAAAAACGTCGATTTATTATTAACAAACAACTTTTTTACTTTTACCAATGGCTTTTGACTGTTTGAAATAGCCTGAATTTCTATAGTGAATCTTAAATGTAGCCAAACAACCTCTTAGGGTTCGCTCTGCTTGACCTCACTCTGACACTTTCCACGACCTAACTT
>NEWO01000320.1:428118-444857 GCA_003013225.1 Phalaenopsis aphrodite | reverse complement strand
GATTATTCAATTCTTTTCATCTGTAGATTAATGCTCGAGTGATGATTTGTCTTATTATACCTGCAATATTTCCAAAGAATTGAGGAATCCGCTTCTACAATAATGTATTTCCACCCAAATTTCTTAACAATCATCAGACCAAACACTACAGCATCAGCTTCAGCAACCCAAGGCGATACAGGAACAACAACCGCAAACGAACAAATAACACAACTCAAAAAAATCCCTACAAACACCTTCAGCACCAACAATACTAGTTTTCCAGCTGCCATCAATATTGGCTTTAAAGAAAGCAGTAACAGGACAACACCAAATCACCCTGTTTTTGATCCTATTGTTCATGTAAACCTGTAATTTCATATTTAAGAATAACTCATTCATTCTGCTATTTTGCTTCCCATTTAAACCATTGGAAGTTAGATTTTTAGCCAGATATTTAAGCAAAAGTGTTATCAATGCGTACTTTGCATCAATAAAGCTATTAATAGTGATATTTTTACGTGTTGAAGGGAGGGAAGCTCTTGGGGTTTTATTGAAATAAGAAAGATGCATTGGGCGATTTGTAGCTTGACAGAGTTTTCTATAGAGGAAAATGTCTTTTGGATAGAAGGGTGTGTCACTGCATGCCAAACTGGCTAACAATTTTCTGTCATTAGTTAAGTTAATGAGCTCTCACCACTTGAGTTGGTGAATGGTTATTTAGCACTTGGCGTGATGAATGATTACCAACTACTTAGTTAGATGAAGGGAGAAATCGAGAGCGATAGATAGGGTAGAAGAAGCGTGAGAGAGGGAGCCATGGGGTCGAGAGAGGCGGAAGAAACACGAGTGATAGACGCAGGGGTTTCGGGGTAATATGTACACAAAGAAATGCATGTTGTTGGGTTGGGGCAATTTGTACGTGAAGAAACATATGCTGTTGGGTCGGACCTGCGGCCGCGTTTTAACGTAGATTATTCGGGAACGTCATTGGGCCGCTGTTTCCAAACAGACCCAACCACGTTTTCAAAAATGCACTGCACCAAAAAAAGCTGCCACAAATGAGCCCGAAGTATTATAAAAAATGAGTACAACACCTATGTAGGGTTGATTAGTTTAAGTCATCATTTCAATTTTCACTATAATAATGTTTGTTCTATGAAGTCATCTCCTGCTCGGATTCAGCACATGCCGGCGGTGTCCACCTCAATCTTCCCATTGGTGAATAGCATCGAATTGCAATTGCACATTCTTTATATCTTCAATTATTTCGCCACGATACCAATTTTTTATCATTTCAAAACTCAGATGAAAATACCCCTTCACCCACGCAACATTTAAAGGAGCTTCGTCGAGCTAAGTCAGCATAAGACTTCGTTCGAGAAGACATTCAACATATGGGATTGTTTTGAATGGCAACATACAAATTTGTTTTCATTTGATAAACTAGAATTATTTGACGCCTCTTAAAATTACTTCGTCACAACATTAATTTTTTTTCATTTCAGAACTTAGATGAGGATATCCATTCCAACAAGTGATTTTAAAGGAGCTTCGCCGTAAACTTCGTAGCCCTCCATGGAGCATAGTGACCATTACATTCAGATTCTGTAGGTATGACTGTTAATAATTCATGTATTATTTATATTATTGCGATGTTTGGTTATATTAACCTCATCATAATATCATCTATAACATCTAATAAAATACTTCCATTATGTTGGAAAAATATAAGAATCAGGTGCCGACACGTTTTAGGTCAGCTCACATACATAAAAAAATGAAAAAAAAAATGAACATGTTATTAGAATATTCTCTCGCGTTATTCTGAATATTTTTCGCGTTATTCATGTGTTATTGATGTATTATTGAGATAAATTTAAGAATAACACATTAAAACATATGAATAACGAGAGGGAATATTCATAAACCCTCAATAAAACACTAATAACACATGAGTAACGCATTAAATAATGCATGAATAATGCAAAAAATATTAAAAATAATGCGAGGGAATATTCCTATAACGAAAAATATAACACAGATTGAATACATTAAATAACACATAACTAAAGCGAGAAAATATTCGTAAACCCTCAATAACACACCAATAATACATGAATAACGCGAGAGAATATTCACATGGAATGAAATATTCTTATGCAATGAAATATTCATATAACGCATCGATCGGGCTAAGTCCCACGTTTTCGACCTTGCACGTGCACGTGCCAGCATGAGATTGGACTCCTCCAACTTTGCATTGAGAGTCCTGATATATTATTTTTTCCATTATTGTTATTATGGGTACCTGCAAGCTCGTAGCCCGTCCCTTTTCCAGTTTCGCCGGAAAACTCGCCGCCTCACTCCTCCCACCGGCCGCAGGCCCTCCCCCCTCCTTCTTTCCCTCCACTGAAACACCGATATTCTCAGCTGAATCAATCGATACTCTCTGTCACCAACATCGCTTCCACGAAGCCTTCGACCACTGCCTCCACCTGCTTTCCATTAAAGCTGCTCGCCGCCTCCACTGGCACCTACGTTCAACTCTCCTTCATCCCTCCACCGCTCTCTGTAATCGTCTTCTTTATCTTTATTGTAAATGCGGAAGCCTTGTCGACGCCCGCAAACTGTTCAACGATATGCCCCACAGAGATACCTGCTCATTCAACACCCTCATGGCCGGCTACTCCATTGCAGGTCATCTCGCTGAGGCCCGCCGCATCTTTGATGAGATTTCTGAACGGGATCACTTCTCATGGAGCAGTATAATTGCTTGCTATACTCGTCACGGCTTGCCCTCTGAGTCGCTGGAGCTGTACAGGCGCATGCTTCATGAAAACACTGATGGAAATTTGAAGAACAGCAACATGTTCACTGCTTCGAGTGCGCTTGCTGCTTCTACGGCGGTTTGTAGTCTTCGGCATGGGAGGGAGATTCACTGCCATATAGTGAGGGCTGGGCTGGAATCTGATGCCGTGGTTTGGAGTGCGCTCTCAGATATGTATGCCAAGTGCGGGGACATCAACAATGCACAAAAGGTGTTTGATTTGAGTTCTGACCGAGATGTTGTTTCTTGGACAGCAATGATTGGGAGGTATTTTGATGGTGGAAGGACAAAGTTGGGGCTGGAGCTCTTTTCTCATATGCTCCGCATTGGTGTTCGACCGAATGACTTCACCTTTGCTGGAGTTTTGGATGCTTGTTCTGAGCTGGCTGTTGAAGAGCTAGGAAGGCAAGTACATGGCCACATGATCAGAGTGGGGTTCAACCAGTTATCTTTTGCTGCAAGTGCTGTTTTACACATGTACTCCAAATGTGGAAACATTGAGAAGGCCAAGGTTTTGTTTGAAAGGATGCCAAACCCTGATTTAGTCTCATGGACTTCACTAATCTCGGGATTTGCTCAGAATGGCCAACCCAGAAAGGCTCTGCATTATTATGAGCTGCTGCTTGAATCTGGGATTAAGCCGGATCACATTACCTTTGTTGGGGTTCTTTCAGCATGTGTGCATGCTGGACTGGTTGATAAAGGTCTTGAGATCTTTGATTCAATAAAGGAGAAATTTGAGCTCAGGCACACCACCGATCACTATGCCTGCGTTGTTGATCTCCTCAGCCGTGCAGGGCGGTTTCAGAAAGCAGAAGATATAATTAATGGGATGCCAATGAAGCCTGATAAATTCTTGTGGGCTTCTCTCCTTGCTGGCTGTAGGATGCATAGTAATCTTAAGTTAGCCAAAAGAGCAGCGGAATCTTTATTTGAGATAGAGCCCGAAAATGCTGCGACTTATGTTGCATTGGCCAATATCTATGCCTCTGCTGGCATGTGGGATGAAGTTGAGAAAATTAGGAGAAAAATGGATGAAAGGGGCGTTGTAAAGAAGCCTGGTTCGAGTTGGATTGAGGTTAAGAGAAAAGTTCATGTGTTCTTAGTAGGAGATGACTGCCATCCACAGGCAAAACAAATCTCTGCATTCCTGGAGAAATTGCAAGCCAAAATGAAGGAGGAAGGGTATGTCCCAGATACAAATTTTGTGCTGCATGATGTTGAGGATGAGCAGAAAGAGCACAATCTTTCATACCATAGCGAGAAGCTTGCTGTAGCATTTGGAATTATTGCTACCCCACCTGGAACCTCCATCAGGGTCTTTAAGAACCTGAGAATTTGTGGGGATTGTCATACTGCTTTTAAGTTTATCTCGAAGATTACAGAGAGGGAAATAATTGTTAGGGATTCAAATAGATTCCATAAGTTCAAAAGTGGAGACTGTTCGTGCGCTGATTATTGGTGAGTTTTAGGATCTACATGAACATATTATATTGAGAGTTTTGTGGTGTAGGTAACATCTGAATTCTTTTGTATTTGTACATTATTGTTGGCTAAATACTGTAATTAACCCTTGACTTTAATATTCATAAAGATATTCTGCATTCCATGCAATAAAGTGGTGGCCTTGTGCTTATGAGTGTGTGTTAGAGAAGTAGCAAGACTAAATGTTTATCTTATTGTACAATCTTTGTATCTAAGAATAAGGTGTTATGGGCATCTAAATGATCTTGTAGGGATGCACCATCTTTCTTGTGGAATAAGAATAGCTATTGCTTCAAATAAAGTTAATTTGCAGATGACTTCATCATGTAAAAATATCTCTAACCTTTTCAATATACTATATTTAGTATTTTGATTTGTTGTGGTGTTCTTATTTGCTACATTATGAATAATCTCATATCTCAAATTGAAGATGATTGAATTGATGGCTATTAATTATCTTCTATTTTTCCTTTCCTTCAAAGTTTTTAGACTCCTCATTAGATGAAAAATGCTCTCATTATCATTTTTGAGATATTAAAAATCATTATTTCCATTAAAATTCTCAAATTTACACTTGCATGTGTTGGCAGAAGACTTTGAATGACTAGATGATGTCGTCTCTTAGGAATAATTTGATTGCTTTGACAATAATTTTTTATGACACAAAAAGTCTAAATCACTTCTTCATATCAACGACAATGAGACCAATAAATGTAATTTAAAGAGAAATAAAAATGGAACACCATATTAACATACAACAACAAACAACAACAACAACAACAAGCCTTTATTCCACTAAGTGGGGTCGGCTAAATGAATCTTTTTTCTCCATGTCTTATTGAGTGTCATATTTTCATTTAATTCTAATAAATTAAGATCACTTTTTATACAATATGCCATGTCTTTTTAGGTATACGTCTGCCTTTCTTAACACAAGTCGAATCTAAAACATCTACTGTCCTAATCGGATTATCAGATGGTCGACGTTTAATGTGACCAAACCATCTAAGACGACTTTCTCTAATTTTGTCCGTCACAGGAGCTACACCAACCCTATCATGAATATATTCATTTCGCATTTTGTCTCTAAGTGTAAAGCCACTCATCCACCTAATCATTCTCATCTCGGCAACACTTAACTTATTATTATGCTTCTCTTTTAAAGGCCAACATTCAATTTGAATTCTACTGTTAATATGGTTTAAAGGCCACCTAAACCATATTAACATATATGATATAAAATACATCAGAACAATTACTGGGATGTTATCAACAAAATTTTCCATTTAACGTGAATATTTAGCAATTAACATGAATCTAAGAGTATTTTTTTTATAATTAATGTTCATACTTCGATGAAAGATCATCCAAAACTCCGATTTCAACAAAACTATTATCATGCTGGCCAATTCAATGAGACGGACCCAACATCACCAAAATTGGTCCAATCCAAGATAAATCAAGCTTGGATCAAACCGTTTTAACCATTTTTGGATGCTTCTGGTGCCCAATTAGAATGTCAAATAAATTTCAAATTCGACAAGTTTATAGTCAAATAGAGTTATCAGAGAGACAAATCCAATGAGCCTAAGATCATTTAATTAAGACATCGTTAAGACACTCAAATGTCCACAGAACACCGTTTGATCAAGGAGTCTCTATTGGTTTTCAGATGGAGTAATCCAAATTCCTTTTTTTATTTTGAGGGAGCCATTTTCTAGACTTCATATAGAATCATACCCCCTTCATAAAGGGAGAACTAAGACCTAGACCTTGGACATAGGAGAAGGAACTAAAGTCCAATGTTCTACACTAAAGGTCTGGTGAGCGCCACTTGCTCCTACAGCCTCCAACCGCCGTCAACCACTTCTCACCAGCTGCTGTAGAACCAACGTCATCCACCCCCTACCCTTTGCAATAGAACCCCTTACTCGACATAACTACATTATAAATATTTTAATTGCTCGATATAAAGCTATGATTTTTCTAGAGAATTGATAGCCTTAATATAATATAAACTAAATTAATTCTAGTTGAAATATACTTCCAATATGTTAGCATTAATACTTGGCTCAGAATGTAGACTGTCAATTATTACTTTGAGATTAATCATAAACATGATGAGTTTCTATTGCATTAACTTTGAAGTAAAATTAATGATTTTTAAATCCATCCTAATACAATCTGCACCAAGACATCCTAACAAAATCTCTTAATAGAAATGAAATTAGCTACTTTTTGAAATGATGTCTCCTTGAATGAATGAATACAATTAGGACAGGAGCTATTTACAAACTCAGAACTGAAGCATGCAATTAGGGAGTCTTTTTAAGATGAGAGAGCCTTTTAATGAAGCCTGCTAACAATGATTGAAGGCATGGATCAACATGAATATTTAAACGTAGAGCCATATGCATTAATGCTTCTAAGCAATAACTATGGGTTAAATCCTATATAACTATGGGTGGTATCCTATGGTTAGTTGAAAGGAAACTTTATTCAAACTATAAATTCAAGATACATCATGTGATCATGATATATAGTAATAATAACTTGAAGCTGCATTATTGTAGTCATTTGAATAAGACATACAAATGATACAACTTACACTATGTTAAATTTTTCGTGAGTAATATTTGGCACAAGGAATCTTATTTAGATCCTTTGTATTACAGTCGGCACATAAAATTATTTATGTGATACGTCATCAATAAATTTTTATCATCCGACACAAATCTCGAGACATGACATGAATCTTAAAGTAATTTTTTGAACAAAAAATCATTTAAATTTTAATTAAAATCCATAAAAAACTCTTATTTCAATAAACTTATGGTCAGGTTGACCAACTCAATGAGAAGAATTTAACGATACCAAAATTGGTTCTATCTGAGTCAAATCAAGCTTGTATCAAGTTGTTAAACTACTTATGGAAGCTTTCAATGCATAATTGGAAGGTTAAACAGACTCCAAAGTTGGCATGTTTATAGTCAAATCGAGCGACTATTAGACAAATCCAAGAAGCCCAAGCACACTTAGTTATGACGTCATTAAGATACTTAAATGTCCACGGAACACTGTCTAATCGAAGAAATCTTCCTAGGTCGTTTGACTAGAGCGGTCTGAATTTTTTCCTTATTTAGAATCTAGATTATATAAATATAGCTCTACCTCTCTCTTGAGAGGAGACCTAGACCCTTATCCAGAGGAAAGCCTGGAGCTTGGAGAAGGAGCTAAAGTCCATCATTGTTTCTGCATCAAAGATTCGATGAACTCCACCCGCTTCTACAGTCGACCAACATCGAACACCGCTCTCTAGCCAGTGTCGACCACCACCAACCACCACCTAATCCTTATAGCAAAATCTCTTACGGAGTCAAAATGTGCACTGCAACTTCTTAGCGTATGTTGTAGAACAACGAAGCACTCGACAAAGCTGCATGAAGTGCAGAATGTCTAGCACAACACTTATTAAAGTCAGGATGCGGAAGTCCTAACAACTATTATCAACTGCATTCACCTCATACAACCATGCAGTGGATATTGTTAGAGTTGTTAATGAGCCAAGCTTGAGCGAGCTCATGCTTGGGTTGTGTTTGGCTTATTTGAAATTGCTCGTGTTTGAAATCGGTTCGTGTTCAAAATTGGCTCACGAACAATGTGTTCGCGTTCGTCTCGAAATTGTCTCGTTAAATCTATTTGAAAAAATAAATAAATGTAGGGTATTGGATTTGAAACTGTACCAAATTTGTGCAACTGAAGGCGCAAATCATATGACCAAATGAGTTGTTGTGATTTAAATTTAGATACAAATATATATAATATGTAATTATATAAATAAGATATATAATATATTATTATATAAATAAAGTCATTTCAAGCTAAAACTAGCAGAACACAGGCGAACAAATGGTTGTTCATGTTCGACTGTTTTACTTAACCAACGAGTCAAACACGTGCTATTTAACGAGCCGAACACAAGCTGTTTGTGAACGAGTTTTTTTGACGGTCTTAAATATTATATCTTGAGAAACTATGATTTTTTTTTTCTTTTCAAGTTTTCCACATAAAAACTTCTGGTATTTCTACTGGATGTTTTATTTTATCTGAGTGCGTGTTGGATTCTCTTGCAATGATACAACGATAATTCATTACCCCAAAGCCATAGAATTCTCTAACACTCATCTATATAAAACCTAAATTTTAGAGAGTTAACCAGCGTTAGGTTTGGAGGAGTTTTGTCTCGTGATTGCATTATGAATGTTTGATTTATGAGTAATTCAGTACAAACTGATTTTATGATGAAAATTAGAATTTATCGCAAATTTCATCTTATGATTGTCCTCTATATTCCATTAAAGAGTCGAAGTGACCTTGAAGTGGCCACTGGGAATAACATTGAAGCTGTGTTCCATATTCAGCTTATTAATTTTTCATGAAAGCACAAAAAAGTCACACTTTTCCTTGTCTTTTTCTCAGACTAAATAAATAAATAAATCAAAACTGAAAAATTCAAATGTAGGCAAAGAGTTTAACAGTTCAAATCAGCTCTGCTGCTGCTATCTCATCTCATTCTTATATTATAGCCAGCAAACAACTGCAAGAACAACAAATAGCCTTCACAAATAGAATCTAAGGTGTCCAAATTCGGCGGTCATCACCCGCAGAGCAAGCCATGGACGGCATTGGTAGAGTTAGGATCGTCGTTGTGGCAGGACGAAGAGTCTGAAGGTGGAATGAAGCCGCGCAGAAGCATAGAGGAGAAGACCATATCTCCAACTTTATAATGGCCTGAAAACCTCTTCCTTCTCCCCACACTTCTTCTCTTCTTGTTCTTGAGACGGTCGGCAGTTGAAAGAGGAAGATCATGAGGCTTTGATTTGGATAACTGAAAGTGTTGGGAGAGTTGGAAGTTGATGGAGGAAGATGGCTTTTTCTTGGTTTGGAGTGGTTGGTGTGACAGAATGGGAGGAGAAAGATGAGAGAGGATTAAAGAGAGGAGGAAGGAGGAAAAGATCAAGTTGAGGCAATGAGCAGCCATGAAAAGTTGAAGCTTTGGGAATGGGTGTGCATTTGGATTTGTGAGGAGAAGTTGGCTAGTGGAAGTGGGCCAGTAATGGTGCCTCTGGGTAATCTGTCAAAATTGTGTTTTGTCTGTTTTTTTTAAAACGTTACGGTGGAAAGCTGTGTTTGACAACCTCACCTGACTAAGGCTTCGTTTGAGTGCACGACAAAGCTTGTTTTGTTGGGGAGAAATGCGATGAAATTCTACGTGTTGTTCGTTTCATTGAGGTATTAGCGAGTTTCATCGAGTCATGAGTTCGTCTACACTTCGCAGCTCGCACATACCGAACTTCTATTAAAAAAACATCTATAGTTCATTTTTTCCTAATGTTACTTTTAAACTAAATTTTCTCAACCTTAAGTATAGTCGCTATTAGGAAGTTATTGTCCGATTTTTTTTAAAAAAATTAATAGCAATCATAATTTTTTTTGCAGCAACTTCACAACTGCTTTTTCAGGGACTATGAACCATCCCAAATAGACTCATAATTACAATGGCTTTTAAGTCATTGGATTAATTATTAATTTATATATAGTTCATAAATTATGAAAACTAAGAAGCATGATGAGTAGTTTGTTGCAGCAGGGTTAATGTATTGGGTCATAGCATAGTAGTTAACATGTAATTAATAGGTAATTAATGTGTCCTAATGTGTCATTATAAGTGTATTTAAGCTCTTCATTTCCGACTTCTAGACATGAATAAACTAAAGTAAAATTTTTCAATTTTTTTACACCGATTTTTATTGATTTTTTATTTTATTTCTAATTAGTTTTTTTAAAAATATTTTCAAGCACATTTTTTTGTTTTGTTTTGTGATAATTACATATAGATCATCTGAAATAAAGATATGTACAAAAGCTTCTTTATCTTTTACGTATTGTTTTTTTTTTCCTTATAAAATCCAAGGGAAAAATATTACACGAGTGCAACTCACCTAATATCGAATAAGAGAAGAGCATGCTTGTCTTTCCTCTTATTCGAGGTTATAAATGTGTTACACGCACATAATATATTCTGTAATATCTTAATATCATATTCAATCTACAAACATATTTGAATCGATATGTGAAAGCGAGATATGATCATACATACCTTCAGCAATAACTTATACAAACATAGTCGACACTCACAACTTACACGAAAAATTTTCTGTTATATATCTTGTAAGCTTTTCTCACTCACAACCCGATGGTGCAAAAAAAAAAATAATAAAGAGGAGTAAGCTTAGGGACCAAAACAACAAGAATCACATCTAATTTATAGTGCTCTGCCCATCACAGAGTTCAACAGACATGAGCAGGGCATACACGAGTTTTTCTCGCATTATGAACGTTTATGTAACGTTACTGAATTCTCGTATTGAACTTAGACACTATATGAACCACATTCTGAAATTTATTTCTCTTGAAAACACCAAGGAATTCCAACATGTATTGAAATTAATTTGCGAATTCCAATGAGTATTGAAATTAATTGAGAATTCAATGGATATTGAAATTAATTTGGGAATTTCAATAGGTGTTGAAATTAATTTGGTAATTCCAATGAAAAAATCCCAACATATTCTCCTCAGTAAAGAGAAAATTTTGCGTACGTACGTACGTCATCCGAAGCAGCATCGTCCGGACAACAGCTGCAAAGCACTGATCACGACGTTTTTTCTTTCTTCGGTCATGATCAAGCTTCGCTGCCGTTGTCTGGATGCAGACAACTTACGCAAAATTTTTTCCTTCAGTAGTTGGTTCAAGTTAAGTACATACTTATAGAAAAAATATGTGAAGACACAAAACAACAATACTTCTAATAAACTATGTTCCTTTGTCACGATAAGAAGAGAGAAGATGGCGGGTTGTAAAGGAGAAGGGAGGACACTGTCACTTGTTAGATCTCTTTTGTGCTTAAAGTTTGAGTTCAGGAGATTTAGGACTTGTTTAAATTCAGATTTATATTGATGGAGATGATGATGGAGATGATGCATCATGAAAGGAAGAATTACGAAATAGACGGAATATAGAAAGAAAAGATGGAACACGAAAAAATTTGAATGAAAAAATTCGAATTCATAAAGCATTGGATTTAATTTTCATTTTTTTTTAATTTTTTGTTGGATGTATGCTAACTCGATGACTAAATCATACTAAGATTATGCTACGAAAGACTTCCGCGTAGCTATAAGTATCTTGATAATAATTGCCTAATGACACTGAAAGTGATTCACTCTGAGTCCAAATAAGCCTAAATCAATCACTTAAAATGCATGAATAGCCTTTGACATTAATTTGAAAAGCTTCATAATCTTTACATTTGATATACTTATAATCTAATCAAGCGGCTCGATCGGATGAACATAAATGTAAAAGAATGGTTTGTGATCATGATAATCAATATGAACTCGCCCGATGCAATGTTTTGAGATTTTGGCAAAATTTATTAAAATATCATCTAAGAAAATATAAATAACCCCCATTTTTTACATGAAGGGAGATATAACAGAAAAGCAAACTGACAATTGAAGCATAACTCACGAAGAGAAGCACAGGTGAACGACTACTAATCATTGTCGACCACCACCTGCGATTGTTGGATCTACCAACTACAGTAGTCATATCTCAATTATGATTGTTTTAGCAACCGACTATGCCTTTTGTATCCAACTACGATTGTTGTAACTACTAAACATAGTTTTCGTAACCGCATCATGACTACTGTAGTCAAACTAATACTTTAAATTTTTGTAATTTGATATTCCCATTTTAAAAGAAGGGTAGATCTCTATACTTTCAATTTTCTAGTCGGTTCTTCTGATTAAACCAAATTTAGTTATTTTTTCTCTTTTCAGCCTTTTTCTACGTAAAAGTATGATTATCGGTTGCATTTTTATTTATGTGTGTGCTAGAAAATTATATTAAGCTAAGACTTCATAAGATTTTTCTTCCATTAAGAATTTTTTAGTATGCAAAGAGTTTAGAGCTACAAAATGAATGTATTTTACTCACTAACTACTTATGTACGAAGTTTTTCTATACATAATATGACGTGTTATTTAAATTTTCAAAATATATTTTGGAAGCTTAAAATTTTCGATGATTCAAAGCTTAATGCTTTCTTGGGGATCAATTTCTATTTTTTATTTTTTTTTTGTTTTTGAAAAAAAAGTGTTTGTTGATTTGTTTTTTTTTATTTTATTTTATTTTTAAACATATGAGACGTGTTTTCAGAATATCAAAAACACAGAATTTGTGTTTCGACTGTTTCAAAAACATATTTTTCAGAGTTAAACCCAAAGACCTTAAATTAGCTTAATCATCATTGTCTGAAATTAACATAACCAAATTAAGTCATTAATCCACAAATTAACTCCTAAACTTGCTTAATTAACTCATTAATGAATTAATGGAATTATAACAATTACTAATTAAATCAATTAATGAAAAAACTTGATTAAACCATTAATCATCTAAATAAAGCATTAATTATTTAAAGGAAACCTAAATGAATTTAATTAACTCATAATTACTCAATTTAATTTTCATCTTTCAGTTTTCTATTTTTGTTAAGCTATTAATCATCTAAACTCATATGGAGAAACTCACATGAAAATCTTTTAATTTCACAAACTCACATATGGAGAAAATCACAAATAAAGTAAAATTACACATGGTGAATACTAAACATAGAGGCCAAAAATACATGGTATGTGCTATAAATGTGGTGAAGACTTAAATTTATGGAGGATCTACATATGCTGAAGACTTACACTTGAAAGCAAATTAGGGCCGTCGAAAAAGCTCATTGTTTGTGAACAGCTCGTGTTCGCCTCTGTAAGTAGCTCGTGTTAGGCTCGTTTGTTAAGTAAACGAGCCGAACACAAACAAGTTTTTAAAACTCGAATTATAAACGAGCTGAACACGAACAACTCTATGTTCGCTCGTGTTCGGCTCGTTTTAGCTCAAAATTAAAATATATATATATATAATTATTTATATAATAATATATTACATATATTATTTATATAATAATATTATATATATATATATATATATTTATATCTAATTCAAATCATAACATCTCGTGTGGTAATGTGGTTAATGACTTCTTTTGTATATATTTGGTCTAGGTTCGAACCTCACACTTTACATCTATTTTTTCAATCTAATTTTTCCGAGTCATTTTCGAGCCGAACACGAACACGAATATTTAAATCGAGCCGATCACGAACACACTGTTCACCAGCCAATTTCGAACACGAGTCGATTTCGAGCACGAGCTATTTCGAACGAACAAAATACGAGCCAAGCCTGAGCTCGTTCAAGCTCAACTCGTCTACAACCCTAAAGCAAACTATCCTAGGAACTACACAAGGTGAACAACTTAACACATGGAAGTCTTTCAACTTCACATAGTTAAGAGAAAAAAGTTTACACATAGAAATCTACACATGATGAAGACTAAACATATGAAGGATCTACATATCATGAAGGCTTAGACATATTGAGGATTTACATATCGTGAAGAAAAAAAATTGTGGATAGTTAATATAACTTATATTAAAAGGAACTTATAAATCATTAATTTTGGTATTTTGAGATTAAATTTATAGTGAATATAACAATGCTAACAAATATTACATGGAGCCAATATAATGCAAAATAGTATATATTACAAATGAGGCCATGATATACGTATGTGTGCGTGTATAATATATATATTTATATATATTCTTTTTCTTTAAAAGAAATCGGTATTTGGTAGAAGCCCAAATTCTGATTTCTCATGCGCTATGCCCCATGATGAGAGCTCGTGTAATATGTCTAAATATTCGAGAACCCAGCGTCATTGGGGATCGAACCCGTGATCTGAAGGGACTTACAGTGAACCCCGCCAACCAACAGGCCACGGCTTGCGGCACATACAAATATATATATATATATATATATATATACTTGAGTTGATCAGATTAACTAGAGAAAAGGATCTCAATCAACTTCACTATAGCTTTGCATTCTATATACGAAATTATTTTTTTATATTTATTTTTATGAGTACGAAAAATAAAAACATAACAATAAAATTTTTATTTTTAATTTTTTTATTTTCTCATTATGATTGAAAAGCACTGGCTTATCACTTAGATTTTTTCAATCTGCCACTGAACATATCAGTAGTAAACGTATAACATTTAGAGTCTGTTTGGTGCAGCTTATAAGTGCCGGCGACGTTTTCAAAACGCTGCCTCACTGTTTGAAAAACACGTTTCGGCAGCTTATTCGAAAACGTAGTTGGATTTTTACACTAAACGCAGGCCTCAGGTCCAATCCCGCGGGCCACCTGCAGGCCGCGTTTCAAGATAAACTACTCATCTGAATAAGCACAAACTGCCCAAAACACATCCTTATACTTTACAAATGCGTTCACATAACGCGATTAATTATACCAAACATCACTCAAATTGTAAGTCTTTGACAATGTGTTTGAAAAAGTTGTATTTTATTGTAAGTTATTTAAAGCTTTTAGATTATATTATATTATGAGCAAACTTAATTGGGACAAGCTAAGAAGCCGAGTAACCATTGCCTAAGGGAGAGAGCTATGTTAGACTTGGCACGCATTTCAAAGCTAAAAATACAAAATTCTAGTTGCTCATTTCAAAACTTAATAGGGAGGATACAATTGTAATCCCTTAAAAGAAAAGCAACATGGGAACATAAAAAATATTCCATCAGAACGGATAATGTCACGTCGTCTGCTGATTAGGTGTAAGATGATGTGATGCCCAGCGATTGGCCGTCCGGACGTACAGTGTCCGGACGTTACGTGAATTAGCACAATATATATTATTATTTTGCTTTAGCTATTTCATTGTTTCTACTTATCATCATGCTCACATTCAAACTTACATTACAAATAATGTTTGCTGCAAAATAATGTTTCAGCACGCACAGTCACACCAGTAAAATATCGCTATGATTAACATTAAAAATGTAAAATATACATTTTTCATGCACAAGTAAAATGATATTAATGTTAAAAATATAATTTTGGATATTAGATATGCAAATACATAAAAATTGTGAGTCTTGTATGTAAATCTTACTAAAGAAAGGATTTTATAAAACACTCAAAAGCTAGGGAAAAAAAAATATGAGGCCATAAAAATAGCCAATGGTATTGCATTTAGTCCCACATTAAAAAAATATAAATTGCTTATTCTAAACTTAGTGTTTGATCTCATATACCAAAAATATGTGGCTTTAACTTATTTTTTTTAATTAAAATATTCAATTATACAATAAATATGCAATAATTCATATGATGAGAACTTCCAAAGAGGCCATATCAAAGAGCTCCATCCTACTTAACCTTCCTTAGAAAACCATCTTCCCAACCTATTCTCTTATCCTCTCAACTCTTCAATTTCTTCTTCTTTCATACAAATCTATGCATGCATACTAGCTTTTCTCTCCTTAACTCTTTCGATCTCTTTCTTCAGGTTTTTTACGACGGTTTGAAACTTATTAAAATCATGAACGACGTCGTAGAGAGGACTCTTCTTTTTCGGGGCATCTGGCCAATGAAGCTTATTTCGAGTTTCTTGAAAACTTTTGTAGTAATCCTCTGCTTTCTTGTCACCTTTCAGAGAATAAATTACGGCCTGTTTAACCACTAATACATTAGTCAATTCTTGTTGTCAAGGTTTTCTTGACATGTCAAACATACATGATAATTAAAATTTATTTAGTAATATTTTTCCTAAAATTTACATCGAAATAACATGGTCAAATATTTAGGGTATGCCTAGGGCAGCTGTATTCTATTAAAAGGCATGAAACTGCAGAAAAATAATCTGATATTCAAAAAACTGCTACCGCACTTAGCCAGGACATCTGGAAAAACGCAGATTTCAGCGGCAACGTTTTAAAAAAGCTGTCAAAACACAGTTTAACCAAACAACAAAACTACATTGTTTTGTTGCCACCGCATCACCGCCCCATCACGCATTGCAAAAATAGTTGAGTTTATTTTGAGACAAATACACTATGTACATATATAAGCCTTCAACTCAGGACCTTCTCTTCTTTAAAATATATCTCTTATATATATATATATATATATATATATATATATATAAAATAGGGTTGTACCTTATAAAGAGCAGCTCTAGCATCAGTGATCCCTTCATCATAAAGACACGGACAACGCAAGGCTTCATCGTAGTCTCCCTTCATAAAACATCATGTTAAATCCATTAAGTACTTAATTCAAAATATAGGCATAGGTAAATTTCATTAAAATTATATATATATATATATATATATATATATATATATATATATATATATATATATATATATATATATATATATATATATATATATA
>NEWO01000320.1:393970-426673 GCA_003013225.1 Phalaenopsis aphrodite | reverse complement strand
AGTTCCAACAGATCCATATTTGACTTGAAATCAGCTAGAGAAAAATCCAATTCAATGTTTTCGCTCATAGCTTAGCTGATTTATTTCGATCCGATTACAATCCGAACCAAAATTCAAATCAATTTTCGAGAGATAAACAACCTTCAAACTAAGGATTTGTTTGGTGTAGCTTTAGATATTTGAAGAAATAACTTTGAAGCCGCTAAAGAAGTTATTATTCAAAATGTTATGGTAGCTATTACAATTTTTTTCTTTTTCTGAAAAAGTCTGATCGTAACTTTCTAACAGCAACCACAAGTTGTCAGCTATGGTGATAAAATACAGTTTTTACTTTTAGCTTTTTAAAATTACAGTTTTGCCAAACAAGAGAAACTATGATGCGACACCACACCGTCACTTCAACACCGCCCTTAAGGGTGAACGTATTTTTTGCCCGGACTCCTGACATAACTCTATGTGCGGCGTAAGTTATTCATGAGTTATTTTCATGTTATTTTTGGGTCATTTTTAATAATCCTAAAATAACTCAGAAATAACCTGCAGTCTTTACTTTTGAGTTATTTCAGTATTATTGAAAATAACCTAGAAATAATTTGAAAATAACTCATAAATAACTTTGACAGCATGTAGAGCCACGTCAGGAGTCCTCACAGAAGCACCCAAAATTCACATCCTACCAAAAACCTACTCTTTAATATTAGTGGGCCAAGTCCTACTAAAAGAGCGTTAGCTAATTGCTACCCCCATAAAAGCCGAAACCAAACCTGCAGCTTGCCGAACCGCATCCGTCCATTCACCGGCTTAAGCAGTTTCTGGAAATCAACCTCGGCTTGATCAAGCTTCGCATCACTCAGCCTCGCCTCCTGCGCCGCAATGATCCTCTGCAAAGCCAAACGGCCGCCGTGGAGCACCGCAATGGACATGGATCGCTGCAGCACCGGTCTGATCGGTTCCGCGTGCGCGTCATCCCTTCGCCGTCGCCGGAGAGCAGTGTTCGCGCGGCTTCGGGTTTTGTAGGCAAACGCGAGGCATATGCAAGTGAAGAGGAGCGGCGCGACGGTGCTGGGGCGGGTGAGGATGTTGAAGCAGGAGGAGCTGGCTTGCTGGATGTTGGAGGCTAGGCGGGTGAGCAGGGAATGCTTGGGTGGGGGGGGATGGGGATGGGGATGGTTGGTCTGGTGGGGTTGGATTGTGTTGGGTTGGTTGGGGGGAGGATGGTTTTCGGCCATGGTGGGGGGGAGAATTGGGGGGGGGGGGGGATGGGGAGTTAAGAGGAGGGGAGGAGGGAGGTGAGGGAATCGGGGCTTTGCTTGTTGGGGGAGGAGAGAAGGGAGGGGGATGGGCTACGCGAAGGATGGCATGGAGAGTAAGTAATGGATTTTGCGTTTTTGCTTTGGTTGGGTTTGTCTAGTTTGGTTTCTTTATATTGATGTTTATGGTATTATTGTTATTAATAATTAAATGATATTGAATGGTTCAAATAATACTCATATTAAACATAGACTGAATTTAATTATAAAAATTGAGGTTTTTAGTTTATAAAATTTATGTGATTGATATGAATTTAAATGGTGTTAGAATTTAGATTTGCATGTGAGTCACACCCAATGAGAGGCTAGAGAGAGAGAGAGAGAGAGAGAGAGAGAGAGAGATTCTAAGTGTCCTTTATGTGCCAAATTTTTTATCCTTCTAAAAAAAGCCCTCGTTTACATTTAATGCTCTCTTGATTTTTAAGGGGCTAGAATTATTGTAATCAACTGACCCATATACCTCTTATTTGTTTGGTTGGTCAACTTTTGATCAAACACTTATAGTCCATTCATATTCCAATTGATTAGTCTCTGGCGGGTCATCCTCATGTTTAACGACCTTCGATCGACTGACCTATGAATGGATTGGTCTCGAGAAGGTCAACCTCCGATCGGTCGGCCCTTAATCGATTGGTTTCTGATCAATCACTTGTTCGATCAGTCTTTGATCGGTTGCCGGTTTGATTAATCTTTTATAGGCCACCTGCTCGATCGCTCTCTGATCAGTGGTCCGTTCAATCAACCTTTGAACAATCGCCGGCTTGATCTGTCTCTGATCAGTCGCTTGCTCGATCAATCTCCAATCAGTAGCTCGCTTGATCATTCTCTAATCAGTCGCTCGTTTGATCAGTCTCTGACCAGACAATCACTATTGTTCAATTGTCTTTACTTTAGAGACATGTACATCTTTCAAGGGTTATCTTTTGACACGTGCCTTATTTTGAACCGTCAGATCCACAAAAGATTCAAATAAGAGCTTTTTTGTTGTAAATTTTAGATCCAATTTAATTAAAGTTATTTTTAAAAGAGATTAAGAGAGTATCAAATTGAAACAAATTTACTTTACATATAATTTTATGAAAATAAGTTGAACAATTTAGAGCACACTTAATTAAAGTTATTTTAAAAATAGGTTTAGTGGGTTTCAAATTAAAACATATTCAGTTTACATATAATTTTATTAAAATAAGTTTAACTTTTTAGAGCGCATTTAATTGACATTGTTTTAAAGAGAATTTGAACTTCATAATTTAATTTTTTTCAGTAATTTTATGTCTAAATTATTAAATGTGTTAATCATTATAACTAAACGTGCAATTTTTGCAAGTGATCTTGTCTTAGAACCATGGACTTGCTAACATTTGATTGTGGTGCACAAGTATCACACACTTTCACAATTATCTATTGCACATACAATACAACATGCCTAAAGTATGCTTTCTAGCAAACATTAAACAACCTATTTTCCTAACATGAATTTTTAATAACCTAAACATAAATTCTAAATTTATATAACATCACATGAATTTAGCCAATCCTAAACATAAGTTCTATTTTCACAAAAGGCCAACATAAACTTAAGTTCCTAATCATGAGTTTCAATTTCACATAAAACATAAGCATGTTATGAATTTAGGTAGATTAAACATAAGTTCTAATTTCACATGAAGCAAATATAAGTATGTCATGAATTTACGCAACCTAAATATTGATTTTATTTCACATAAAGCCAACATAGACATTTAATGGGTTTAGGGAACCTAAACACGAATTCTAATTTCATATAAAGAGCAAACATAAATAATTCATGGGTTTGAGGAACCAAAACATGAGTTCTAATTTCATACAAAGAGTCAACATAAATATTTTATGGGTTTCAAGGGACCAAAACATGATTTTAATTCCACATAAGGCAAACATACTCATCACATCGACTTTAAGTGACTTAAGCATGAATTTCAACTCCACATAAGGAAAACATACATGTATGAGTTTCAATTCCACATAAGGCAAAGATACACATTACTTTCATGAATTTCAATTCTGCATAAGACAAATATATAAATGTATGAATTTCAATTCCAAATAAGACAAACATACATATCACATGGATTTTAACAAATAAATTTTAAAAAAAGTGTTAGATACCTTTGTTTGACATACTGATTCATGGAGTCTAAGCAACATACATGTGAAGCCTTCCAATTTGATGAAGTAAATCACATTAAAACAAGTTTAGGTTAGAAATTGTACATTGTTTGAAAAAATCTCCCAAGGAGTGATGGATGAAAGTTTTGGCGAGTGTAGGAGTGAAAGGAGGAGAGTGGGGGAAGGAGAGGGAACATGGTTTAGTGTTGGAGAACTAAGGGAGAATGAGTGGAAAGGATGATGGCTTGATTTAGTGGTGGAGAAGAGGAGGAGAACAAAGGATGGGAGTGGGAGGCTTATGTCAGGTTTATGTTCGCTTCGACACGGGGCTTTTGAATGCTGTGTAGATTTGAAAGTTTTGGTTGTTCAAATAATCAAGCACGTCATCGAAAGTAGTAAACCACCTTAAAAGATAGAAATACAATTTTACGATAGGTTTGATTATTCAAACCCAAAAATATTGGATATATGCACTGGTTTACGGTTTAAACACGATATGTTATTTTCCCTATATAATCTGAAGACTAGATAACTTTTAGAGTATTTCCGGTGTCTTCATCTTTCTATAAGGGCAATCTTCTATAGTTAATTACATTTTAAGCAATTGAAGTTAAGAAAACTCTTGATTAATGCTGCGGTTTTGTCGTCAATAAATTTCTAAGTTTAGGTTTTTACATTAGACATTGGATTTCTGAATGGGAAAAGCTCAAAAGTTGAACATTTATTGATGGAAGTCGAATGGAGAAATTGTAGGGGACATTCCGAGAGAAGGTAGGGACAAGTTTTGAATTTGGTTAAGTCAAGTCTAAGTTAGGTTAGATTTGAATTAAGTTTAAGTTAAGTAAAGTCTATTATTTGGTTAAGTCAAGTCTAAGTTGGGTTAGACTTGAGTTAAGTTTAGGTTAAGATTAGAATTTGGTTAAGTCAAATCTAAGTTTGGTTTGACTTGAGTTAAGTTTTAGTTAAGTTAAGCTTAGAATTTGGTTAAGTCTATTGGGTTAGACCCAAGTCAAGGCTAACGATAAATTCGACCAAATGTCGAAAGGAGAGAATAGGGGAAATGTATGAGAGAGTACTTTTAAATGATGAAGATTAATGAATATTTGTGAAGTTCAAACTTTTTGGGATGAAAATAGAAACATCGAAGCTCAAACCATGTGGTGGTCATACTAAAAAACAAATGATTAAGCTGATTTGTAAGTTAGACATGTTGAAATGAAGTTTAGAAAATTAAATTATTATAGATTTCTTGATAAGTTACTTAAAAATTATGATTAATTAGAAATGGATGATGCTTCCTGTGGCATTTAATCTTTGTTAAAAATCAATGAGGAAACTGGTTTATTATAATTTGTTAACTCCACCTTGAAATTCATAATTCAATGCTGAATTAAGAGTTATTCCATCTATAGTATATCACATAATATTCTTTCTTATACTTTTAACAAAGAGAATAACCGCATACTAAGATATGATGAATATAATTAAAATGGTGGTTTTAATATTCAATAAAATCCAAAAATTGCAACAAATTTAAATAAACCTCTAATTCATGCTTGAAGCTAATGTGATCAACAAAATCACCTCCAAAACAATGATTAATAGCGGATAAGTATGAAGTTGGTGAGAAAAAATGAAGGCATTGTTCTTCCTGATTCTGCATCTTGTGCTTATGTTATGTTTCTTCTGGTATATCTATAAGAGAACTGTTGACAATATCTTGCATATTATTTGCAAACTTTTCCCATTCTATTTTCTTCTCCCATTCTTTCTTTTTGTCCCAATCTTTGATCATGTTTACTATAGCCTACGACATAGAGTAAAAGTTAAAAAAAAAACATCAGATTTGAAGGAAATTTATGAAAGCAAGAAAAGAAAATAAGGAAAATTTTCAATTATTTCATATTCTAGAATGTGCTAGCAAGAGCAACATGTTTTTTCATGCTTTACATAAATAAGTACATTTGTCTAATGCTTATTCTAGATTGGAATGAAAAATAGATACGAATAATTATATCGTATGATGCATTATTTAAAAATGGGCTTTACCCTACGAATTTTGATTCTATAATCGAGCTCAGGGGTTATTCTTTTAATCTCCTCGTCAATGTCATTAGCCAGTTTGAAATTTCCCTGTCATAAGAAAAAAAAAGTGTAGAAAATAAATAAATAAATAAATATATAAAAACTCAACATGATATAAAAACTTATCAGCTTTGAGGCTTGAGTAATTAGTATTTATTTGTAACTATTCTTGCCTATTTTCATGTCAAACTTTGACCACTAATCCGCTGTCATGTAATTGTCATCTATTGATAAAAATTAGTATTGTAATGTACTTTGCAAATTATTCATATTTATTATTCTTTGGTCAACTGTAATTAATAATCATCCTTACAAATATCAATCCAAGCCTCCTTCATGTAAATCTATAAAGCTAATGTTCTTAACTGTCACAGATTCTTATGAGAGGTTTTATTTAACATTGCTTCCTTTCAGTCTGTAATCTGCTTAGTGATTATCAAAATATAAACTTATGTTTAATGGTTAATATGTTTAATGGTTAATGTGTTGAATTGATTCGTGGAACCATAGCTAGTCATTTTTCTAATACATAATGCTGATGCCCAAGAATAACAAGTGTTTTAGATAAATATTTTAATAGCGGGTTGCATGTAAATTTGTGAATAAACATTTATATATGATGCACATATTTCTTAATTTATTTATAAGCTTACACAAAAACCGTTGATAGTCAATCTTAATATATGTTTCACCTCATTAGAAGACATTCATTATAAAATAATAAAAACACTATTTATATTTATGTTTCACCTTATTAGAATACATTCACTATAAAATTTTAATAGTGCTTTGCCATCACCTAACGTTCCCTAAATTCAGTTGTTGTTGAAATTATAGAATTCCTATTTTAAAATCCTTCCATTAATAATCATGTTGATTGACTCCATCTTCAACATCACGAGAGATTTGTGCCTAAATTAATATATGTGGGTGAAATCTTATAAAGTAGTGTTAAACTGACAATAGTGCAGATCTAAAGTTATTGATCCCTAGAATGTGTAAGGAGTCCCGTCAAAATTTGAAAAACAAATCACATTGATGGATCTTATGACAAAAGTGAATCTCCTATTATTTATGTTAAGCACATGTAAGGACTTATATAGGGCCCCCTATTTGTACCATTTTAACCAAGCGAAGTTAACATTAGCATACCTAATGGTGTGTATCTATGTATGACCAAATTTGAGAAGAAAGAAATGGGCCCCATTTTGAGTCTACAACTATTATGATTGAGTCATGTTTAACTGCCAATTTGAACATTGAGTCCGAGTTTTATGGGGATTAATAAGAATGCAGGAGGAATGGTAATGCAGCTTAAAGTACTTGAAGCCAAATTTTCAAGTGAACTCACAAGGTTTTGTATTGATTATTTTAGTTTTTGTAAGATTTCATCTTATTTTTATGTCCTTTTCTAGTATTCGATATCATTCTCACAAAATATGTTGTAAATAAATTTATTTTACTGTCTTGATTTACATTGCTTGCAATAATGAGCCAATGACTTGAAATGCTACATAATATTTAAAGCACCTCATGAGGTTCTTACATTAGAAAACAAGTAAGAGGTATCTAACAAGCAGTTAAAAATTGAGTTGGATGTTAGAGTTTATTAGATGTTTTAAATAATGGATCACTAACAAGTACAAATTTTATTAAAATATAATAAATAAGAAGTAGACTTTGGTAAAATTTCTAAGGGTTAATGTATTCTTGCATGCATTAGCTAGTTCAACTGTTTGTGTGCCAAAATTAAATGTCAATGACCTATGAAATTGGTGGAAGAGTTTGCCCAACCATTTGTAGAGCCAAGTGTTAATAGATATAATATAGCAAATAAAAGGCAAATTTATCAACTTCATATTAAGGTGATAGGCAGGTTTATACATTTACTCCTTACAGTAAAATGTTGGGGTTTAAAAAAAAAAAAAATCATGTATACTATCACTTAGTTTATTCATCATTTTAGCAAACATTTTTAGAAATGCACAATATGTAAATATTTTACAAGAATTGGATGCAACCATTGTACATTTTTTTTCTGAATTTGATCTAATTTTACACGTCTGTCTATGTTGGGTGCAATTATGATAAATGTTTTGGGTCACACAAAACACTTGAAATATGTTTATGTAATCTTCAAGTTTGGTCATAACCATAACTTATTAAAAGTACTTTGATCTAACCTTAAAATATTATTAATTCTAATCCAAAAATTAGAAAATTCAATACTTGGAATTGAAAATTTTATATGGTCAGAACAAACTAACATAAATTGATCTTCGACAGAATTAACATCACTAAAATTAAAATTCTTGTATATATACATATCTGACATCTGAATGTTGATATTTACTTGTACAACATTTTAACTTCCCAATTACATCAACACAATATGCTTAAGAAGATGCATATCATTTCTGAAAAGTTAATGTTAGTGATACTTTTTAGGGAAATTTACATATGCAGCACACAATTCTTATGTATTTACATGTCACACATAAATAAAGATTTCAGAGTGAGAAAAGTAAATAGGAAAACTTTAATGTTTAATGGAATCCTGCAGCCTGTTATGCCAACTGATGCGACTCCATAGGTGGGTTCTTTAGTATGCCGTCCATATCTGGTGAGGATATGGCCAAAGCGTAAAGGAAGAAAGACAATCATAAGTGAGCAAATTCTATTATAATTAAACTATCTATTATCTATTGTCTTTGTCTGCAAAATACACAGACAATAGGAACTAATTGATTTCTGGAAGGTTTACAGGTATACCACTCAGTTCTTATGCATTTACATGTCTAGCAACTAAACTTCATTTTTTACATATATATCACCTTATCTATGTACCAAAAGATGCATTTACATTTCTACCATCTATTACTCAATATAATATATAAAATTGCAGTTTTAAGATTGTGTGGGTAGTAGTACCTTTATGATACAGACATCGATAAGCAGCAGTCCCATTTCCAATTGGTCTGGCCCAGGCTTTATTTCCTTCCATTTTTGTAATAAAGTTTCCCATGATTCATCACTGAGTTTCAGTTGATTCTCCAAGTATACCTGCGCGCAGACATGAAATGGTTTTCTTACATTTTGAAACTGTTTTGTTTAGCTAATCCTCAAATTGTAAAGGTTTGTTCTTAGCAAATCTATGTCTATTAAACAATCTTATACTTCCCTTTAATGATTGGAATAATTACATCACAATAGAAATACTGCTATTTACAAAACAATGAATTTACACGTGCCATGATAAAACCATTGAGAATTTGTGTTTTTATCATGAATTTTGATGTTTGAGTGAGAAATTGTAAAAGAGATTAAAGATGGTACCGTTTTAATAGATAGCAATGTTTCAAGTGCTATGTATGTCATTGCCACTTGCATTAGTCAGTATCTTCTAGCCAAGCATTCAACAAGTAATAAAATGGTTGTGGTTTGTGAGGGATATGGGGCTCTCATTTGATTGCTTGAAAATATAATATGGTTTACAAAATGTTGATTTTATTGTATTTGTTTTTTTTTCAATGTGAAAAAAATGAAATTAAAAAATATTAGTGATTTTTTAGAAATTTTATGAGGTTTAAAATTGATGTGTCATCAACAAATTTTATGAAGCACGAATCTCAATGTATTTTATAAGGGGGTTTTCTAGTTCAAATTATGATCATTTGGGCTTTGATTTCAGCAAGTTTATTGTTAAACTGATCTTCTCGAAAAGGTGGACAAAATGATGTTAAAATTGGTTCATTTGAGTACAATTAAGTCTAGATTAAGTCGTTGGAGTTTAAATGGAGGCTTTGGGTCATCAATTGAAAGGTCAAATGTTTCAAAATTGACATATTTATGGTCGAATTGAGCGTCTAGACGAAGGGAATTTAACGAGCCTATGATTGCTCAACTCTAATGTCGTTAAGGCACCAAAATCCTTGAAAAAACACCTATGATCAGAAGGGATCACCATAGATCGTTCGATCAAGTGGTTAGGAAAGTTACGAACCCTTCTTTAAAAGGCTATAAATAGACCACCTCATTTCACTTTGGTTTAAGGAGAAGATAAATTTTCAGTCATTTCTGGAGAAAACTCGACGAGTAACCACCAGTCTTCGTAGACGCAAGCCACTGTCGACGATCGCCCGTCAGATACCGTTACCACTGCTGAACATCACCACATGCTGCCACCAACCATCGGTCATTGGTTAGCACTATTTCAACAATTATAGCACGACTACAACCTTTGTGGTTAGTTACTGCTGTTACAACTTTCAATTACGGTCGCTATAACGAAAAAATATTACATCAGGACTCCGCATGTAGAGTTATGTGTGGAGTCCAATGAAATTACACCGTGGAGGTGATCAGCCCGTAACACAAGGGAATATTCGCCTCGTATTATTCAGGTGTTATTGTGTGTTTTTCAGGTGTTATTGTATGTTATTGTGTTTTGGGAATATTCATGGTGTTATAATAACACAATAACACATCAATAATACTTGAATAACACACAATAATACATGAATAACATGAGGAGAATATTCCCTTGTGTTACCGGACCGATCGCCTTCACGACGTAATTTCATTGGACTCCGCACGTAGTTCTATGTGTGTAGTCTTCATGTAATATTTTTTCCTATATAACAAACCATTACTGTTGTACCCACTGTTTATTGCCTTGTATGACCAATTATTATCTTTGTAGCAACTAACTATCGCTTTTGTGACCAACAATTATTGTTACAATTTCCAATTTTGACCTCTGTGACTAATTGCTACAACTGTAACCGCCAACTACAACATTTATGACTAACTACTGCCTTTGCAACAACCATCTACTATCTTTATGGCTAAGTACTATTATTATGAATTTCACCTATGACCTCTATGGTCAACTGCTACTATTATAGCCGGTGACTGCAACCTTAATGGACAACTACTGCCTTCGTAGCAACCAACTATGACATTTGTGCAAACTATTTTTGTTATAACTTTTAACCATGACATCTATGGTCAATTATTGCTATTGCGACCACCGACTACAGTCTTTATGGTAAACTATTGTCTTTGTAGCAACTAACTAGGACTTCTGTGACCAACTACCATTACAAGAAAAAATGGTAAATCCGACGGCCTAAACTTGCGTCGGAAAAAAATGTTCTATTTTCCAACTATGTAGTGTCATTTTATGAGCCGAGTCATTTGTGACAACATAACTATAGAATATGTCATCGCTTATCAGAAGTAATATTTTTTTTCCAACGATTTTAATTATTAACTGAAGGCCATATTCAGTCTCCTCCTGTTTTACCAAAAGAAAATTTTTCGAGGCTCACTCCATCCGAACAGAAATTTCAGCGGATTCTGGAATGATGCCTAAAATATGGCAAACTAACCATACAAAAATGCCTACTCAATTCTCTTCAAGACAAATGCTGCAAACCTTAATCAAGGGATAATTTGGCGTAATCTTGTAGAATTCTTCAGGCAGATCCTTCCTTCTAAACATCTCTTCCAGCACCTCATCAGCAGCGAGTTGCAGAACCTCATCCTCCGCAATCTTCTTCCGCATCGCCATTTGCTTTCGCCGCGCGACATCCGCTCCGCTGCTGATGGGTACATTCTGCCACGGCGCGGCGAGCCCAATCCTCCCCTTTCTTCCCCAGTCCGGGAAGACAAACCCCATAGCGCTCGCAAGTACTACTGTGGCCACCAAAGCCAAAGCTTTAGCATGCTTTCTTGACTGACGAGGAGGAGAAGGTGGTGGGGGAGTGGAAGATGAAATCTGGCTCCTCGCGATTGCCCGGAGATGGCCATTGGAGAAGTTGGATTTGCGGAGGCATTGGAGAGTGGATAGTTGGGGAGCTCTGAGATACAATGAGGCTTGCATTGCAGTGTTAGTGTCTCAGGGATTAGTGTTGATTTTTGCTCTTTAGTTTTGAAGGAGGTGGGGAGTAGTGCTCTTGTTTCTTGCTGTATTTGCTTTGTGGGAGCAAGGCATCTCTTTAGAATTCTTGTGTTTGAGAAGTCGTTCAAGTTCCATTCGGTTGTTGTGCATGCAGACGTATAATGTTTTTTTGGTTTGGTACAAAAACCCAAGAAAGGAAATCGAGTCAAAATAATATACTGTATAATCAAGAGTACAGAGGTCTACTCTTTATAATAGTTAGGGAAAATGAAATTATACAATTATGTTAAAATCACAATTGCTTTGAAATAACCCAACAAATGCAACTATATAAGAGAAGTTGAGATGACAACAACCATAGTTGGGTTACAGTAGTTGTTGCGGTGATGATGATTGCTAGTAAGCATCAATGTTGCACTTTTCTCAAATAGTTTTGCTTTAGTTGTCAGTTCTCTCTCCACCTCTCCTCCGCTGTTTTAAGTGAGAAATATGATTTTATTTATAGTTTTTGAGAGTGACATTTTAATGAATCCAAGTAGAATCCAAAACTTTCTATCAGATTGTTCAATTTGATTTTCTTAATCACGTGTCAATTTTTAACCATGAAAGTGTTTTAACAGGCTCAAATTAGATAATGTTTGACTTGTTAGATTCCTCTCATATAGTCGCGTGATTTGACTAAAAGCATGTCAAATTTAAAGATTGTTTGACCTTCCAACTGATGCACTAAAATTTTTTACAATACATTAAGTATTTTATCGAAGCTTATTTAGATTTCGATTGGATCACTATCAGCGTCTTGGCAATGTAATGTCAGAATGCTCGGTTTAAATATAAATTCATTAAAATTTAGACAATTCTAACTTTGAATTTAGAAGATCTTTTACTAAAAATGCATTAAGATTTGTGCTTAGTCATATCAATTTCTAGATGACATATCAATTATAACAATGCTGAGTTGCAGAAGCTCATCAGCTCCAATTTTCTGACGCATCGCAATTTGCTTTTGCTGCTCCTAGAATGTTACTATGTCAGGGATTTGGCTTTGATTTTTCTTTATCTTTGAAGGGGGCGAGGCAGTGGGGAAGTCTTGATTCTTATTGTATTTGTTTTTGTGGGAGCAAGGCATCTCTTTAGAATGCTTTTGTGTTAAAGCAAAAGAAAACAAAGCTTACTCCCAAGCTGTCAAGCTGCAAATCTAGTGCAAGAGATTTAGGTCCGTTTGGGGCAGCTTGTGCGTTTCAGGATAAGTTGCTTATCCTGAAACGCAGCCCGCGGGCCGAACGCAGGGGTCGACCCGCGGCCTGTGTTTAGTGTAAAAACGTAAACGCGGTTTCGGATAAGCTGGTGAAACACGCGAACCAAACAGTGCGGCGGCGTTTTCTGAAAACGCCGCCCGCACTTATAAGCTGCCCCAAACGGGAGTTTGTGTAGCCAAAAACTCAAGTAGGATGAGCACTTGAAGCCACCAATAAAATGCTCATCCTACAAAAAACAAAATGCTATAAAGTGACTCAATTTTATAGTGTATTGGTAGGATATAAAATGAATAATCTTGAGACGAGGAGGGTTCATCAAAAAAGCTAATTGCTATAAGAGAGTAAACATGTTGGGAATCCTCCAAAGAACTGGCAAATGCGGAATAGGATCACATGATTCGAGAAAACACGAATAAAAACAAGTAAAAAACATGATCAAAACAGTCAGAAAAACACATAAGAATTTTACATGGAAAAACCTGAGAATGGGAAAAAGCCACCTAATTAAACATAAATGATAGTAACTGGGATTTTTATATTTAACTAGTAAAATTTAGCTTTAAATAAGTTTATATTAAGGATTGATTTTAGCCACCTAATTAAAAATAAATGATAGTACTTTGATCATAACAAACTCATTTTTTTATTAATATGGTTGTCATTGAGGTTCTTAGCAAGGTAACTTTAAGATGGTCAAGCCAATTGGAGGATTGGTTGAAAGTTGCGGTTCAACTAACCCATTAGCACCCGTTTTCCGACAACAATTGTAGCCTATTGTTCTTTATTTCATTAGTTTAACCCTACAAGGTGTGGGTTTTGCTTGTGTTAAAAAATGATTTCATCATCATATATCATGATAGAGCCCCCTACCATCTTAATTTCTTCTAATCCTCATCCTCTTCAAATACCAATGCCATGAAAGCATCCAACAATGCTAATTTTTTTTCACTTTGATCCCCTACAAAATTCAAATTTATTCATGCTATCTATAGCAAAAATCATCAAAATTGCACTTTTTTCATTTTATTTCTTTGAAAAAGTAAGGTATTGGATGTCTGCCCTCTATCTTCAACCACAACAATGGCTGTAAAACAGAGAAAAGAGATGATTGATGATCATGCCCTACTGGGATCCATTTGGCTCCTTTTATCATGACTTAGTTTTTTAATTAGTGGCTCAGCTTTAGCAATTGCAATTTGCAGATAAATCATTAAATAAAAGTCAGAATATACAAAGTTGCAACATGTCTTGAAACTATAAACTTCATATTTCATTAATAAATTTCTATAGAAAACATAGTTTTAATACAATATGACATTTGTGCAAATAAGATTTTGTTGACCCGGTTTTATGTATAAAGGATTGTTAACGGTCTGATTTCGAGTCGAGCTGGGGTCGGTTCGAGATCGGCTTGTGTAAGTTTAGTAATGCTCGAAATTGGTTTTGGCTGGGCCTGCTTGAACTTGAATCGAGCTTGATCCAACTCGAAATCAAAACGAGCTGGCTTAAATTGAGTTATTTGGATCAGTTTGAGGTCATAATCAGCTCGATCTGGCTTGAAATTGAAAATAATTGACTCATATTGAATTATTTGGATTCCTTTGAGCTAGAAATTGGCTCGAATTTGGCTTGTAACTTGTTGTATTCAATTGTGCATAGCATTAGGTGTATAATTCTTCTAAATAAAAAAACATTAGGAATTGCAAGTCGATCCATGCATGGCTTAAAATCAGTTTGAAAAAAATTCCTTCCAAAGTTTCAGCTCATAGCTCGGCTCGTTCTTATCGATCCGAGGCAAAATTCGAATCGATTTTCAAGCGATTAATGAACTTCGAGCAAAATTCACAGCCAATTAAGGTTATATTTTAGCCACATATGGGTTAAACATTACTACGTTTAAACTATTTGATTATCTTTGATGCTACCATTTATTTGTTCTTTTCCAATTTAATCTAAAGAAAATAGACTACGAAGTTATAATTTATATTAAAATGACATCTACTATTGTAGACATCTTTAGTTAATTTCTAAAGGAGTTAAGTGACCAAAATAGATTTTAAAACAAAATCATTCATTGTTTGTTCATCAATTGTAGAGAGTTGCGTTTTGTAGTTGACATTCAACATTAATTTTTTGTCGAAAAAGTTGTGTCAATAATCGTTTAAAACATTTTGTAAATGTTAGGGCATCTCCTGTAAGCGACGTGTTGTATGAGTTAAATACAATCAAAATTATGCAAATGCCACTGTACTGGTGTCCATGTATAGTGTTAAATAAGTAAGAGTTCTCACATTAAGGACGAATGCATGCAAATAAATTAGTTCATGAAACTAATAGTATGATAGGATCTTGGAATATGTGTATTTTTAAGGGTAAATTAATGAAATTAGTAGATATTATGGTTCGCAGGAAGATAAATATTTTATGCATTCAAGAAATTAAATGGGTTGGAGAAAAGACTAAGAAGATTGATAGCTTAGGTTTTAAATGTTGGTATTCGAGTAGGAGTCCCACTAGAAATGATATACAAATAACTATAGATAAAAGTTTAAAAGATAATGTGGTCACAATTAATAGAATTGGAGTTAAAATTATAATACTAAAGACTGTTGTTGATGGTAAGATTTTTAGTGTTATATGTGTTTATGCTTCTCAAGGTTTGGAGATTTGAGAGTTTCTTAGCTTACTAAGACCTTGTTTGACAATGGGTTTAGTTTTTTTTTTTTTTTTTTTTTTGAAAACAAAACTAGAAAACAATCCTAAAAATAGTGTTTGTTTATTTTTTTTAATTTTAGTTTTAAAACAAATGAGACGTGTTTTCAAAACATAAAAACACATAACTTGTGTTTTCACTAGTTAAAAAACATATTTTTCGGAGCTATGCCCAAAAATATTAAATTAGCATAATCACCATTGGTCGAAAATAACATAATAAATTAAGCCATTAATCCACTAATTAACTCCTAAACTTGCTTAATTGACTTAATAAGGAATTAATGGAATTACAAAAATTACTTAATTCAACCAATTAATAAAATACTTAATTAAACTAATAATATTCTAATTAAATCACTATTTATTTAAAAAGAACCTAAATAAATTTAATTAAATTTTTAAAAAGTAAAGTTTTTTGTATTAACAAAATAGAAAATATCCAACAAAACATGTTTTATTTATTTCTTTTCTTTTTTAAAAAATAAAAATCACAGCAGTATCAAACACATTTTCTAAAAATAGAATAAAGAAAACAAAAACAAAACAAAAACAAAAATAAACTGAAAAATAAAAAATAAAAATAGAAAACAAAAAATAGGGCTTGAACTTTTAATATTAATTTAAAGATTAAAAAGATGCCCGATGAGTGGAGGAAGAATATTTTGCTTCCTATTTTTAAGAATAAAGGTGATGTAAAAGAGTGTGAAAATGATAGAGGCATTAAGTTGATTTATCATACATTAAAATTATGGGAGAGAGTAATTTAACATAGGTTAAGACGTGGTATAAAGATTTCAAATATTCAGTCTGGATTTATGCAAAACAAGTCTACTATGGAAGTTATACATTTATTGAGCGGTTTGATGAGAAGTACACAGAGAATAAGGATGATCCACATATGATTTTTATTAATTTAGAAAAGGCTTATGATAAGGTTCCAAGAGAAGGTCATTCGAGAGTTCTAGAAAAGTAAGTTGTTGATATGATTTATATCCAAGTCAGTAAAAATATGTACACTAAAGTTGTTACTTGTGTTTGAACAAAAGGATGATTGACTAAGTATTTTCTTATTCAAGTTGGATTACATCAAGGATTACCTTTGAGCCCATATATTTTTTGTATTGTTATTGATGCTCTTACTGGATATTTTGAAGACATCAATGAAATAAGATTGTCTTTTGGGAACTTTTTAGAGTGAAGTTTAAAGGGATGGATTGAATGCATTAATTTTTTATGCGGACTAGGTTAGGGTTTCAATGATATCGGAAATTGTTTGTAAAATGTTTCGGGGTTTGTAATTAGCTGTTGTGGTGTAAAGAATGAAGTGGAACAATAAGTTTTAGTAGAGGGTTCACAAATGATGGGTTTTTTCCCTCATATGGAGTGAAAGAAACTTGGGGAGAAGTTCTGGAACATGGAAAAAATATTACATCAGGAGTCCTGGCACAGTTTCATGTGCGGATGATAGTATTTAGGGGTTATCAGGTAGTACTGCGGCGTTATTTTGGTAAAACCAAAATAACGCAGCAGTACTACCTGATAACACCTAAACACTTCCATCCGTACCTAATCCAGATGTAAGTCATCCCGATGTAATACTTTTTTTCTAGAACATGAGAGGGGTTATGAAATATCAAAACAACAATGCAAATGAAGGTAAAAAGAAAAAAAAAGAAAGAAAGAAAGGAAAGTAAAAAGATAAGGACCAATTCTCACCAAAGGATTGAGGTTGAATTGATCATCAAATGAAGCTCCAAGGAATTAGCCACCAAAACTTCTTCAAAGAAGATAAATACTTCTCTAATTAAATTTCATTCTAGAAGAAATTAACTCATTGCAAGAGCTTCTAACATTGTTTTACATTCTTCTTAACTTATTAGTAAAAAGTAATTAAGAAGGCAACATCAGCAATGGTGCTTTTAGTACTTTTAATATTTCAAGAGACTATTTGCAAACTTGCACGCTTAACCAGCTTTGCATGATTAACCCTATTAATTCAGCCTCACATAATTATGTAAACATAGTTTTAAATTAAGGGGAAATTCAGATACATACCACTAGGGCTGTAAAAGAGCCGAGCTTGAGCGAGTTTGGGCTTGACTCGTGTTCTGCTCTTTCAAAATTACTCGAGTTTGAAATTGACACGTGTTCAAAATTGGCTGGTGAACAGTGTGTTTGTGTTCGGCTCAAAATTGGCTTGTTAGAATTATTTGAAAAAATTAGATGTAGAGTGTTATATTCGAATATAGACCAAATTTGTGCAAAAGAAAACACAAAACTACATTACCACACAAGCTATTATGATTTAGACTTAGATATAAATATATATAATATATTGTTATATAAATAATCATATGATTTTTATTTATTTGGGGCTAAAATGAGTCAAACAAGAGCTAACAAAGAGTTGTTCGTGTTCGGCTCAATTATAATTCGAGCTTAAAAAGTTGTTCGTATTTAACTCATTTTCTTAACGAACAAGCAGAACACTAGCAGTTTGCGAACAACGAGCCTTTTTGACAGCCCTACATACCACTTAATCTCTATATATTTACATGTCTAATATCTAAACTTATATTTTTACTCAAAATTTTCATATCACATAAAAAAAATAACACTATTTTAACTCTTAAAAAGTGAATTATATTTTTCACTAATTTAAATTTAGAAAGATGTACGTGTTGATGTTGCAGATGTGCAGACTTCTAGCATTATTCACCTCACCTGACGAATCTTTTGATGTCTTTCTATAGTGCCGGCTAGAAGTTTCCTTATGGCTTCCGTACTCACGAGAGTGTACCTCCTGGAGGACGTTTTCCACCTCGTGTTCCTTTATGCATCTTAGGAATGTTGAAGTAATTGATCTTTGTAAGAGCCTTATTTCGATCATGGGATATTGTGCGTCTTTGATCTTGAACCGCCTAGGATCAGCAGAGTCTTTTGAAAATTTTCCAGTTTCGAGGTATTGGATGTAACTATCCATCCAACCATTTAGTCTTCTAGTCTTCAATTCCATTGTCTCCAGTACTTCAATGGTTGATCGTGTCGGTTTTTGGAGTGTCCCCTGCCCCAAATAAATACACTTGGATGGGAGGCTGGCTATTTGCTTCTCCTCCCGGACAATATGCTCGACTTTAAGACTTTCAAACTTTTCGATCTTCATTTTTGTTTAGTTCAAGTATCGGACCATCATGTCGTCCCTCACTTAATGTCAGATCATGTATTGTGATCTTGCATTGATTCAAGAATATCTTTTGTCATCAGGATTGGTGGGAGCGATCTTACAATGATTCCATAATATTTATTGTCAGGAATAGTTTCAATTAATGAACATAATATTCCAAACAATATGTTATGATGCAGCCAACATCTTGAAATTCAAACAATTGAATTAACATGAACAATTTTGAGAAAATTCTTGGCTTAAATTTGGGGTTGTATCAAGAGTAAAGCTTCCTAGTTGTGACAAAAAATATTAAGTCCCTAGTCCGGACGTAAGTTGCATCCGAACAAAGGCTGCGATCCGCCGAAAGGATCAGAAGAGAAAAAAACGAACTCCAGTGGATCACAGTGGTTACCTGGACGCAGCTTACGTCTAGACTCCTGACGTAATATTTTTTCGCTCATGACACCATTCTTTATTTGCATCGGTCGTTTTCTAGTTTCTTATATATATAATCACATATGTTATCTTATCGAGCAAACATAAAATATTCAGTATTCTAAAGACCAATGAACTAAAATTTATGGACAGTTCTATGGAAACTGTGTAGCACTTTCCCGCCTATATGATCATGTGGCGGCACCGAAAAATGCGAATATATTAATTATTTTGTGAGCCTTTCTAAGAAAGAAATGATGGGTGGGGTCCAGTAATGAATTAAATAATTACAACTCAGGGCCTGCAATTTTTTTTTAAGGGGCAATTACATAGTGGTCACCTAAAACTTCCTATTTACAAATTAATCCTTCTCTTTTATCCAAATTTGCAAAATTCATTGTAAAACCTCAACCCATATCATTCGTTTTTACCATATTTTCAATGGTCTGATCATGACACCTATAAATACATCGACTCTGTAGTTCAACAAAATCACATGGATGATTGATTTGTAGATATTAATGTTTTCGGGGGTCAGTATGCAAATATTTCTTTATTGAATTAAAAATATTAATTTATTTGGTGGCTTAAAACTCATCCTTTTAACTCAGTGTTTGAATGTAGCTCAAATAAGGCTAAATAGGATTCATCAATCCAATAAATTCTGTGAAGGATATGAAGTTCGTCGTAATCTGATTTATTAAATCCTGATTTATGTGATAAGAAAGACAGAACACGAGAAAAAGTGTCCACTCTTGAAAAAATTCAATTTAACAGTGAGTTGGATTTAACTTTTATTTTTTGGTTGTTTGACGCATTTAAGTTAAATATGTAATAACAAAATTCTAATAATATGTTACCAAATACCGTCTAAATACAATATAACAAGAACTCGAGCAACTAAATTAGTTGATACCTGAAAATTCGTTAGTTATTTACTAATATTCACCCTGTATATTTACCATCGATATTACACATTTATTCGCGTTATAGTGATTAAGAATATAACCTCCCATCAATAAAATTATGGGTTCAAATCACGAAAAAGTATCTTGTTCGGACGTCCGGATGTCTGGATGACCAATCACCGACCGGCATATCCGCCCAATAAAATGTATGATGATATAACGCTCGAACTTGTGGTGTCCGGACGAAATATTTTCTCTCAAATCACGAAAATTAGCATTTTTTGTCTCCTCAATTATATATATATATATATATATACTGTGAATAAATTGGCGGCTTATTCCGTTATATTCTTTTTCACCAATCACGCAATTGAAATTTGGCGAGTGATAGAAAGAGGTAGAAGAGGGCAAAGAGGAGAGGAAGACGGAAAGTGCTTTTAGCTTTCTCCGTCTCTCGCTATCTGACAGTATCTAGGGTTCGTTCTTTCTGGTGCGGAGGGGAAGAACAATGGACGCCTTGGCCCGCTCGGCGGATGCTGAAATGGCGGAAGCGGGGCCACCGCTCGCGCATCAGGCGGCAGCGGGTTTGGCGCAGCCGCCGGGGCTGGAGAGCATCCAGGCCACGCTCAGCTATGGGGGTCGGTTCATCCAGTACAACATCTTCGGAAACGTTTTCGAAGTTACGTCTAAGTATAAGCCTCCCATCATGCCAATCGGGAAGGGAGCATACGGGATTGTCTGGTGCAATTTTTGTTTTTTTTTTGCATTGAGATGCTTGTTCTCAAGTTTGGATTTGATGATTTTAGCTGTTTTCTTGGTTCAGCTCGGCTTTTAATTCGGTGAATGGGGAGCAGGTGGCGATTAAGAAGATTGCTAATGCTTTTGATAATAAGATTGATGCGAAGAGGACGCTGCGGGAGATTAAGCTGCTACGGCATATGGATCATGAAAACGTGAGTTGAGATTTTTTGTGTTTTCCTTAATTGCGAGAATGTGCCGCCTGAAAGCTCGTTTTGGATTATGCGGTTCGAATTTGATTTTAGTCTGACGAAGCTGTTGGGTTCCAGCCAAATTCAATTCGACTGACAGAAATTTGTCTGCAAAGAGTATTTATGGAAAGGGGAGACTGTTCCTGACCCATCTTGTACTGTTGTCAAAATCATTTTCAACTTGAAAGCTTTATATCTATGGACCTAATATTTCTTTGTCAACGTATTTTGAGCTATTTTAAGGTGTAACCAAATTCAATACTTTTATGTGCATTATTAATATTTATGTCATGCATGTGCTCATCACTTCAACCATCAATCCCCTTTGAAGAAAAATGTTCTAATATCATCAAATATCATGTATCAATAACCCAATCAATCCCGTGGATTTGTCATGAGATTCACCTATTCTTGAATTTTGCTCTATCAAGATAGAATGGCAGCCAACAGCCATTAGAGCCAACACAAACCACGAGAATCATTTCTTTTCATTTGAACCTTCATTTGTACACCACTTGCAAAGCGAAATGGAGTCAACATTAGTTGAATTTGCCAGACTTTTGAACAGCGAATTTGTAGTAAATTGAATGATGTAGAAGCATAGTTTTAAATCAATCAAATTTGATGAGAATTTATAGAGATAGGTTTGAAACCCTAAGAGGGCATTAGAAGGGATTCAAGTGCGAGAGTTTGGGAATTAGGTGAGAGGAGAGAAAAAATTGAGAGGGGAGAAGAAAGTATGGAGAGGCTGATAATTCCAATGCAATTTAGGTTTCTTATCTCTAAACCCCCAACGACCTTCTTTTTTCCTAGAACATGATTTTAGATTATTATAATAAAGTTCACGATAAAAGCAAATTTATGGAATTATCTAACTAGAAGATAAGGCCTAGCTTAAATAAATACAAATGATGGAAAACCTTGAAAATTGTTTACTAGATACTAATTTTCTTTCTTTTGGATGCAGTAAAATCTCAAGCTTAATTAATTCTTTGTGCTTGGCCTATGAGACCTGTACTACATTAAGCGCTCTAGAGTTTGAGGAGATCATCTCTGGAAACTTTTAGCTAAGGTAATCATCTAGTAGATGTTGCGTTACTTATCTTAGGTTGTCATGTTCAATGGAAGAATCATCTTTAGACAGCTTATCTTTCCAACTTGTCAAATATGCATGTGGTCAGCGGCTAAGATCTGGCGGCTGGAGGTTTGTTGTTTGGCTGGTGGCAGGGTAGAGGCGCTAGGACCAGCAGGTGGTTAGGGCTGAATCTGGTGGTAGGAAAGACAATAGAGAGAACCTATCGTTTGACCTGCGATAGCCGACGGTTATGATAGAAGCTCTTAGGGTTAGAATCATGATACCATGTTATTTTTTAGGACAAAGCTTCATACTTCCATTGATAGAAAAAGCGGTATAAATACATTTTACAAGACCCAAAAAAAGGAAAGACGTAAATTCAGAAATAGAGTGACTAGGTAATATATAAATATTGAAACGGAAAATAAAGGAAGCAAATAAAAGCTAACAATAACTTCAACAAAAATTAACGTAATAATTAGGCTAATAGTTCTAATAATAATTTCTTATTCCATTTTTTTCCATGTTTTCATTCTTTATAGCTTGTGTGTTAGGCTTCTTTTCCTGGGGTTCGCTTTCTTGTTTCTTACATAAAGTAAAGCTTGTTTATTTAAATTATATTTTACATATATAATCGTTAATAGTTTAGAGGTGTTCTTTCGTTAATTTCCCTAGTGTATACAATCTAGGTCTTATTTATTGTGCACCCATTTCATTCTTTGCAGGTTGTTGCAATCAGGGATATAATACCACCTCCCAAGAGGGAATCATTTAATGATGTATACATTGCATATGAGATTATGGACACCGATCTCCATCAGATAATTCGCTCAAATCAAGATCTGTCTGAGGAACACTGCCAGGTTATTTCCTTTTTTTGATATTATTTTCAACATTACCAATTTCTTATTAATATGAAAGATTTTTTTGATATACAGTAAATGATTTTTTGCGTTGTCTGAAACCATCACACCAAGGAGTGTTGGTAACTATCATCTAGTCATCCGTGGTAGCATAAATAATTTTTTTATTTCTATATTTTAATATTTGATATTCATAAACATGTGATATCTAATAAGTACTTATTTGCAGCGTTTTACAATCTGTATGTTTACCATAATAATCTTTTTCTACTACTATTTTTGTAAGTGTTGTTAAGTGGTACCTTTTGAAAGTTAGTGAAACGACATGATTTTTATGTCTAACTTGTATAATATTTGTTTTTTAATGAATGGAATTTTGTGTATGCTATAAATTCATTTACTATACGGCACACTCTATTTTATAGTCTTTTCAAAAGTGAGTGGGCTATCTGTTGGTCAATTTTCCCTTGCTTTTTTTTTCCTTTTACTGCAGAGCAAATAAACATAAAAAAAGAAATAAAGGAAATTCACGCTACATGTTGATTATAGATTATTTTGGCTATTTTGGTTGCGTGCTTAAGATATTTTACTTATGCTAATATTATATATATATATATATTAGATTGTGGAGGCCTTCGATTGCAAGAGAGATTAACTTTTAACTTTTCTCTTTTGGAAAGAAAATGACCTTTCTCCTCCTATTTTTTTTTTTCTTCTATTTCATATAATATTATAGTGTTTAAAACTTAATACTACATTGTTAATTTTCATGTATAGCATGAATGAATTATGGATTAGGAAATATGTTTTATTCTAAAGCTTTTCTTTTTTATTGCACATCTTACTACCAAATTGCCGTTTTACTAACGAATTGTAATTCAGCTAAAAATTATATGCTCCAATTGGCCAAGTTTAACTAATAATTTTACTATTAATTAATATGAGTAATTAAGGGACCTTTTGGGATTACTTTTATTTTTTCTTTTCTATTTTTATTTTTTATTTTGTTTTATTAATGTTTTGAAATAAATAATGTTTGATATGATTGATTAAGATAAGATTGTTTTTAAAAGAACTCAAAATACCCAAAAGTTGTCTTTAGTGTTTTCATAAACATGTTTATTTATTTTTTGAAACAAAAAATAAAAATAAAAATATCTTAAAAGCACATTAAACAAACTTGTTTTAAAAAAAAAAAGAAAAAATAAAAACAAAAATCAAAATTGATCCCAGACAAGCCTAAGATAATTAGAGATAAAGTAGGCAATTAGTTTTGTGAACTAGTCTATTGAGTCATAAATTGATTAATTAATAAATTAATTAAATAAATTTTGGATAAATTGGCCTAAAATGTCATCATGATTAGTGTTTTTTTTAAATTGAAAAAATGGATAAGTTAATATATAATTACTTGAATAATAAATTATTTGGATCTTTCATACATTGTCATAAAATTTAATATCAAATTAATTAGTTATTCATTAATAATTTCAATGTTGAATTAGTTTAATTAAATAATTATGAGTTAAATATACCAATATATATATATATATATATATATATATATATATATATATATATATATATATATATATATTGTCTGATATGCTACTTATTTTACGGCGTTAATTAGCTAGATTGATTGTATTGATTAACTAATTAGGATGATTGTTTATTGATGAATACATGATAAAGTTTATTCTAAATTTATTTTATGAATTACTAGAAAATAGTTTATCATATGTATTAATTGATGATTATAATGTCAATAGTTTTACATAAAATTTATAATAATGTTCATTTTAGTTGTTCAACAAACATGCATTAGTGCCACTGTAGTTTTGATCAAATATTTTAACTCTGGCAAGTAGACTGATCTGATATTTTAACTTTGACAATTAGATAGTAGAATGAATTTATTAGTGTTTTTACAATCATTAGCTTTACTTGACAATAAAGCACAATTCAACTAGATATGTACAACATAATAGAAGACAATATGATGCAGGACCATTTAGTAGAACCAATGACTCGAATTAGCTGGACTAGTGGAGAAGTTGCTGCTAAGGAAAAGGTCTAATCACCTCAAACCTATGGGGGCATTATAACGTTAATTACCATGTTATCTATGTTGTTTGAATGCAGGTCCATAATCAATTGTAGACTTATAGGAGATTTGATAGCTACCTATCTTATTTATACTCTTATGTTATTCCTGCTACCCTAGATGTGTAATTTTGCCCCTAGGAATTTGAACCCATGCACTATTACCAAATTGATGTAGGACAATTTAGAATAAATAACTACTCCAATTGCTGAAGCTAATGGAAAAGGCAGAACTAAGGTTTTATACCAAAAGGACTAGTATCCCCCACTTTGAATTTAGGTTTTTTTTTTTTTTAATGAAAAATGCTTCCTAGTCTTCCCAAAATTCTGTCCTTTATACCCACCTGGCCTTTACCCTCCTGTTGTTGTTTGGTCCTAATAACCAGGATTGCTGTTTTTTTTTTTTCCCTCTCTTTTTACAGTAGCTGGTGACATTCCTTCAGGTAACCAAACATATCTAAACTACTAGATGCAAAATGTCTTGGGAAGGAGATAGCATTTAGCTGTTATTTTCTTCTCTTCTTGCCAATATTACATTTTGATTTACAGGAAATCTATTATCTTTCAATGTGTTTTATAGAAAGTGATGCAGTAGTCGTAACTGATGCATTTGCTTGATCTGTCACTTCTATTTTTACACATTTCTTTTATTTTCTATTTTATTTTTTGGGTGGTTTCACCTTTTTGCTTATTATATTCTTTCCTCTTGAAATTGAAGTGGGTAGGAAAGAGTTGAAAACTTTATTATATTAATCGCATGGATTAAAAGCCTTGAAAACTTCAATATTTGTAATATATTTTTTGGGTGGTTTCACCACTGTTGTGCTTAAAAAAGTTTGTAATGTGATTGTGTATAGCGCAAGATGTGAACATAAAGTTTTCAAGGCTTTTAATCCATGCACTCATTTTATAGAAGGAAGGTCACTCATGCCCGCACAAAATTGGTGAATCAAAAAGGGTAGTGAAACAAAAGTAAACATTGTCCATCGTGTGATGCTTTTCATTGAAAAACTCTACTAAAATAAAATTTTATGTGATTTTGTTGATAAGGATGCATGTCACATTTTTGGCCAACCTTGGCAATTTGCGCAGATGTTATTCATTGAGGAAAGGGGAATGGTCATGCTTTGTGGTGGTGGGAAAAGAAAATTCTATTTTATCTACTTGGTTTGTTGAAAAAAATAATGTAGTGTAAAAATAATATAATTTATTTGTAATATTTTGAAATTATTTGGTTTGGTGTAAAATAAATACAGGACTTCATATTTTATTATTTGGTTTGAACAGAAACAAAATCAATATAAAATATGCGGCTGGCGGCGGGGGCCGACGAAGGCCAAATAAAATGAGAAAACTTTACACAGAGCTGAGTATTTGTAATTTGTCCATATCCAATGAATTATATATACATTAAAAATGAGCTAGAGAATAAATTCCAAATGCATTACAATTTTGCACTAAATTTAAAGTTCATCTAACTAAACACTCAGATCTCTGAAACAGGCATGCAACACACTTCTTTTGTAGCAAACCAAACCACCCATAAAAAACGTGAACATTCCCAGACATCGTTGTTACTCAATATCTTGGGTATTGAGTATTACGGAGAACTAAAACATGGTCACATGGTCATTGGTAATATTCCTTGTAGCCAATACTTTGTACATGGATATAATGGCTTTCTTTTTGAATTTGCTGAATAGCGAAAATATTTCCTTTTATGAAATCTGCAAACACATGAAGGAATGCCTATTGAATATTTTAGTAGAAGCTCAATGACGGGAAACAAAATTAGACAACTGACGAGCATGAATTATATGCTATAGTGAGAGTTGTACAACATCAGGAATATTATTTTAATTCAGTAGGAATTCATTCTGACAATGGTCATCAAGCTCTTAAGTGGTCCAACTCTCACAAGAACGTCTAATATGCATGTGGGATTGAAACTCACATGCCACTTCAAACACCATGCCAAACACTTGAATTGGGCGATCAACACACTGAGCTATAGAGAGAAATTTATGTTATAAACTGCTTTTTTGGGTGTCAGCATTCTCCAAGACTTGTATGAAGATGACATCAATTTTCTCGACATCTCAAAACAATGCCAATGACATGCATGTTTTGACAACTTTTAATATTGAGTGAGGGTTCTTATTCAAGGGAAATCATCTTTGCAGCTTGAAAACTCCATTGCATGAATTACTCATTCAAGACTTGCATGCGGTTAGTCTGGTTGCCCATACCACACCCAATATAATAATTGTTGAGAATTGATTCTGTTGGCTTTGATTGAACAGGAGCATCTCTAAATTTGTGAATTATTTCGGCATATTTTAGTTTCGTAGGTGGAAAATCAAAGCACAATCTTTAATTTCATTACCCATCCCATATAATATTTGGGAGGTTGTTAGTATGAATTTTGTGTTAGGCTTATCAATAACAGCGAAGGATCAACTATGTTTTTGTTATTGTTGGCGAAATTTGGAAGATGTCCTACTTTATTTCTTGCTGGAAAATCTTTGAAGCAATTAACAATACCAATTTGTTTTATCAGAAGATAATTCGATCACACAACATCTTCAAAACTATTATCTCAGTTAACTAAGTTTGTGAGTAACTTTTGTTGTGTGCTGGGCACAAAATTTGACACCGCCATAGAAATGAGCAGTGCATGCCATCCTCAAATCAACGGACGAACAAAGCTGTCAATTGAGCTCTTGGCTCTCAGATCCAAAGCATAATGGGTTTCTGACAAAAATTTTAAGACCAAGCTCAAGAACTCACCTGGCTGAACAGATTTGTTGAGGAATTGGCTGAACAGATAAAGTGGCTATGCCAAGGCTGTTTCATGGGAGAAGAATCCATCTCTTTCAATCCAGCATTATATGTTTCATTCGTGTTCCTCTTTAGAAAGCTCGTTCAATAGGTGTTTTTTTTTACTGGTTATATAAGTGTTTCACACCCTCCCACATCCAATTTTGGATTAGTTATGCAAATTCATTGCAAAAAAGTCGCCACCTTCGATATTGGTAGAGTTTTGTAAATTATTTTCAGGTTTTTAGGTAAATTGTGTCGTGCACATTAATATTAATCTTTCTTTTAATCACCTACAAATTTACCCTTTTTCTTAGTTCACTATGAATGTTGCTGCGGACTCTAAACCACTTTAACTATGATGTGCTTCTTACATGCTGACATTTTCACTTCTCATTGTATGGTTTAGTATAAAGGGCACATATATGTATAAGGGAAATGATATCATGATTTTAATTAAACTAAAAAAAAACTTAAAAGTTGCCATTCTTCACTATTTCTGTAGCTTCTATTTTGCACAATATGCATGTCTAAATTAAACATTTTTCTGTTTCTTCCATCTCTGCAGTATTTCTTGTATCAGCTTCTCCGTGGCCTGAAATACATACATTCAGCAAATGTTCTTCACAGGGATTTGAAACCTAGCAACCTCTTGTTGAATGCTAATTGTGATTTGAAGATATGTGATTTTGGTCTTGCTCGTACTACTTCAGAAACTGATTTTATGACAGAATATGTTGTTACAAGATGGTACCGTGCACCTGAACTTTTGTTGAATTCGTCAGAGTATACTGCAGCAATTGATGTATGGTCAGTTGGGTGCATATTTATGGAACTGATTGACCGGAAGCCGTTATTTCCGGGGAGAGACCATGTGCATCAGCTGCGTCTACTTATGGAGGTAAGATAAACTTGGGCACTTTTTTAAAATTGATTATTGAAATACTTTTCTTTTTTTTTTTACTTTACTGCAATGAGCTCATTTTAGTTTTTTCCTGCATGGAGCAAAGTTATCTTTTGAATGCGCTTCCAGGCGCTCTTGGGTACTATTCAAGGGGCTTTCAAATTTTCATATTTTGTAAATTTTTTTTTCTTCATATTTATTGTTATATAAATAAATTATATAGGATCATAATATTTGTATGGTATTATGTTATAAATAGTCTTACAATTTTTATTTAATGTAATCTTAATAATTATATATGATGAATATTATAATCTGTAAAATTAGGAAAATGAAATCAATTTAAATTTAATTTTAATATTTAATGAGAAAGGAAATATTTAGTTATTCAGTAATATTAAGGGAGATTTACATATATACCACACAAATCTTATGTATTTATATATCTGACACTCAATGTTTGATATTTGCATTTATAGCACTCATAATCGCATCAAAACCTATGCATGAAGAGATGTATTTCACTTTCAAGGAGTTAGTAATATTGATATTTTTTATGTGATGTTAAAGATTTGAGTGTTATGCATGATATCAAAGTTTTAGTGTTAAATATGTATATACATAAGAGTTGTGTGTTATATATATAAATCCCCCTAACATTAATTAACCTTCAATGCTATAGTTATTATTATTTTTATATTTATATATACATCTATATATTTTGAGTGTTATGCATGATATCAAAGTTTTAGTGTTAAATATGTATATACATAAGAGTTGTGTGTTATATATATAAATCCCCCTAACATTAATTAACCTTCAATGCTATAGTTATTATTATTTTTATATTTATATATACATCTAGTATTACTATTATTAGCAAGAATATTTTATATTTCACTATTAAGTGCTTTATGTTTCTCAAAAGCACAGGTCAAAACTTTTCTTTGAAGAAGAGCTCGAAGATTAAGTCATACCGACACTTTATAAACTTTGGGGCTAAAGAGACCCCCTATAACGAGTTAGGGCACTATTTTGACATTTTTTCTTAATAGTATTTATTTGGACAGTTCTTTAAATTATAATAGACAGTTATTATATGATTTTCTAATAGTAATATACATACTCTTATATAATACTTACCATAAATATAATAATATTTTAATAGAAATAATATATTCATGTAATATTATATAAAAGTTTGTAATGCTATAAAATAATATAAATACTATTGCATTATCAAATAAAAATAATAATATTACGCCGTTTAATTAATATAATGTTTATTTTATTTTAAGAATTTAATTACACAAATAAAAAATGATTAAAATATAATAGGAAATTTGCATCAAAATACCTGCCTTCTATGATCCCAATAAATTTGAAGATATGAAATATATGCATCAATTGAACAAATAAATATGATAAGATTCTATTTTCTATTTTGATACTACTAAATTTAAAATAAAAAAAATTGAAATCATTATTTAGTGGATTATTTGGCTCCTTAAGAGAGACGAACTCTTCTTGAGCTCATTTTTATAATTATGCTGATAAGTTTGTCATTGAGTACCTTTAACTATTGTTGCCTTACTTTCTATGACCAAGAATTTACCTTCACTTCTCCATATTTTCATTGGAAGGAAATTAAATGATTTTCTGACTCCGGTGTTGTGTTAGAATGTCAATGCTTAGTAACACGTTACAAATATAGTTGCTCAAAAAATGTTATGCTAAGTCTTTAAAGAGAAGTAGCACATACTTTGACTCTGTTGAACTACTATTCAGTTGCTTGATGAAGAAAATTTTGAGCTTCCAACATAGTTTATTCTGCTGTGTCACTAATTGTTACATACTAGATATTTGTACATATTGATGTTCTAGAATTTATTTGCCACTTGGTGCCTTGAATTTATCTCCTTGCTTTTGCTGAACTACTTTTAAGCTGATGAATTTTTAAATATATATATATTTTTTTATAAACTTACATGGCTACATTTAGGAACTCATGGTATTACCATGCAGCTCATAGGCACTCCTGATGAAGCTGATTTGGGATATATTAATGAAAATGCAAGAAGATACATCAACCAACTTCCTCGTCATATGCGGCAGTCATTTCCTGAGAAGTTTCCACATGTTCTTCCATTAGCCATTGATCTCGTCGAAAAGATGTTGACGTTCGATCCTAGAAAAAGAATTACTGGTGAGCTTATTCTCTGTTTTCAGGTTTTTCTCCTTGGCCTGAATCCGCACGACTTAGAAACTGATGTTTTTAACTTTACCCCTATTGTACTATTCATATTTGGGGACATGCTGGGATTGCAATGGTTTATGTGGGGCTTTAGCTTTGTTCAAAATTATGAAATAAATTTATTTCAATACCCTTTCTCCCTGCAGTGGAAGAAGCCCTTGCTCACCCATACCTTGTATCACTGCATGATATCAGCGATGAGCCGATCTGCATGGCGCCCTTCAGCTTCGACTTCGAGCAGCATGCACTATCTGAAGAACAGATGAAAGAACTTATATACCGCGAGGCCCTCGCCTTCAACCCAGAGTACCAGCATCTGTAGGTTTTCATTTTTCACGATTTTTCTCTTAAATTTGCTTTTTTTCATCGATCTTTTTCTCTCTCGCTCTTGCATCTACGTAGTATTCGTGGGCGGTACTCTCGTGATGTTATGCCACACTGTATATATTTTTCTTCTCTGTTATTGAACATTTTAAACGTTCATCATAAGCATCATTAGTTAATGTTAGTTTGTTGTATTGTGTTATATCTGATAAAATGATCATATACATAACATTGGTTACATGTATTAAGTTATGCTTGAATCAATTTAATTCAAATATTTATGATTTGAGAAATATTAATGTAGTTGTTGATAGTGAATATTAAATGTAGTGATTAGTTGGCTCTTAGCTTGGTATGTTTATACCATTTGTCTTGATAGGATTCTATTTTCTACTTGCAAGTAATGTGATGGATATGTGTAAATAGGAGAGAATATTATGTACATGATTGTTGGTCTTTGCTTCATATTTTTGAGGACATATGCTATGATTAGGACTCATTAAGTGTACTGTAATTTTTTTTCTTTTGATTATATGAATAAGAAATAAAGAGCATTATATATATATATAAAAGAGGATGTCACACACATCTAAAGGAGATTATAAGACATTTTATTTCCAACTAGCATGAATATGATTAGGTGGCTTGATTAAATGAGTGTAAACAAGTGGCTTACACTTTTTAAAAAGCATGTTTTATATTTTAATTGTCTATTTCTATATTGATACTTTGGAGCATTGACAAACATAACACATTATTTTTATGTATGTGCATGTCTAAGACCTATACTTTTATATTGACATGCATAATGTTGAACTATGTAATATTACATCAAATGAACTATTATTTTTTTAAAATAAATAAATAAATAAATAAACATTTTTTATGATGAGAAAAAAAATTATTAATATAATTTTAGATATTAGATGTATAAATACATAGAATTATGGTATGTATGTAAATTGTCCAAATTATTTTGAACAACTATTTTAACATATATCATTAATTATTTTTTATATGTGCATATATTCATTCTATTGTCTAAAGAATTTTGTTTGAGTAGATGCAAAACTAAATACAAGAAATGTAATTTTAGTTGTAGTAGCTCTAATGGAAGGGTTGTGACTAAGAAAATCATTAGAAGTGTAATCATTTCAGATATTTTGGGTCTTTTGTTCAAAGTGATGGTGATATGGATGGGGTTGTTATTTGTAGAAATCAGGTTGGTTGGTTGAATAGGAGGAATGCATCAGGCCTATTGTGTGATAGAAAAGTATTGCTTAGATTTAAAGGAAAACTCTATAAGATGGTGGTGAGACCTGCAATGCTTTTTGGTGCAGAATATTGGCCTTTAAAATAAAAACATAAAAAAAAAGTTAAGTGTTGTTGAGATGTGAATGTTTTGGGGGATGAGTGGCTTGAGACTTAGAGACAAAA
>NEWO01000320.1:360056-386674 GCA_003013225.1 Phalaenopsis aphrodite | reverse complement strand
TATATATATATATATATATATATATATATATATATATATATATATATATATATATATATATATATATATATATATATATATATATATACCTTGCCTTGATCCACTTATGTAAAAAGGACTTCCTAATGATCTCAATTTAACCTAACCTAGACTAGTATAGTCCAATCACCATACCACATAAGGCCCTTATCTTATGTTTAGATATTGTACTAAGAATGCATGGCCTTTACTGTCCTTTAGTCTCACTAAAAGGTCCTCTAGAACCATCATATTTTGTATCAGAGCGAATCTGGGAAGGAGTAGAACCGACCAAATTTTGAATAGTTAAGAAGGATTACTTTAGGTGGACTTGCTATTTATATGGTTGATGGTAACTTGAAAAAGTTTGAGGTTAATTAATATTTTTGTGATAATTTATGTTACACTAAGGGAATATACATGATTATCGACTAAAAAATCAACTGATAACTTATGATTTTTTGTCAGGAACCATAATTACAGGTCGAAAGAGCTTCGCTGCAAAAATCTTCATCACAAATAGTTTTTTGGTTAAAAATGGTTGATGTCAATTTTACTTTTGATTTGCATCTGATTTTTCGACCGCAAAATACTTTCTGGCTAAATTAATCTGCTACCAAAAAAACGTTAGATTGTGCTGCTAAAATGTTATGTCGCTTTATTAAGTCTAATTTGTGACTGAATGGTTTAGCCATTTAACCATACAATAAGAGATAATTTGCAACTGAATTTTTCACTAATTGCTAGAAAAAAAATTCAACATTAAATCAGCCACTAATCTATGCAAAAAAAAATTAAAAAAAAATCAAAAGTCGTCAAAATTTTTACACCTTCATCAAAATACAATCCAGAGAATCATAACACAATTCAAAGATCATAGTACTCAACACAAGAATCAACTATATCTTACGACTTAATGAATGAATATATACAACAACAAAAAATATCACAAATATTTTAAATAACCTAACAAATCATCCAAGGCAATAGTTCCTAAAATATTGGTGACATACATATAATGTAAAATACACACATGAAAGTACTACTAGTCATCCTAATGCCCATGCTCTTCATGTATGTTGCTCAGAGGTTGGTTGCCAAGACAATGTACGCCGCACTATAGCTGCTCAAGGGTTTTCTCGATCCTCTTGCCCCAACATTCTTGACACACAACTTAGCGTTGAAGCTCTTATGTAACTCCACAATGAGTGTAGAGACATACCTGACAACTTTGTCATCAATCGCTGATGTTGAATTCTGATGCTAACCTCGTAAATCTTCTCATTGTTCTTCCCTACTAATGCATCTTCTTAGGTAACTACGACATTTCAAACGCGCTCGCACAATCTATTTTATGATCCGACATCCTTTTGACAACTTCAATGGTGTTTGAAGTGAGTCAGTCATGAATTGTGAGACATCGTATTCATTATTCGTCATTCTCCCTACTTCCGATCGACTCAATTTATGAAATTTATCTCGAGGTCAATAGTCCCTTTAATTAGGAAGGCAATATTACAAGAGATTGAGATATTCATCATTCTCCCGACGTCTGATATCACAAAGAGTGTTGGAGAGAAAAAAAAAAACGATTAGATGATGATGATGATGATGATCAAGCAATGACAGTGACAACTAGGTGATGATGGTCTTGTAATGGTGATGGAGGTTGAGTGATAACTATCTGTCAATATTGACAATGGCTTTATCATGGGTCTCTACTGGCGAATGTGACAAACAACCAACAATGGGTCTTGTATTGATTAATGGAGCTTTCATTTCGGTAAATTGAGCAGTTTCAATACTCTTTTCTTTAAACTTTTGATTAATTTTAGTCGTATATTTTAAATAATATAAATTATTTTTAAAATATTTTTTTAATAAGCTTTTAATTTGGGTAAATTATGATTTATTTTAAGTAAGCTTTTAATAATATTTATTTGGAAACTTATTAAAAGGAACGGACTCCATTAAAATCACAATAAATTATGTAAGCTTTGTTTAGCTGCCTAAAAATAAACCGAATGGGATGATAATATTCTGAAAAAAAGAAATTATAAATAAATGAATAAAGTCCTACTTGTGTAATTTTATAAGCTTTTATGTCACATTTCAGTTACATTCTTACCTTTCCATATGGTCTAAATAAAGTATGGATCATATCATAAAGCTTAATTTGATTATAGATCAAATATGGTTGATCACTGACTTCATATTTTAACTATATTTCAAAGAATCATGAAGTTATGTAGTGATAAGACATTTTATAAAAATATATCAAGCATGAATATTTTAATATTATGTAGGGGTGAATGGAGGGACAACATTTATGTTGGTTGAACAATCATTGAAAAATGAAGGGAAGTAATTTAAATAAAAATATTCCTCTTAAAGATCTTATTACAGGAAGATTCGCAGCAGTAGAGTGATTATTTTGCGTTGTAAGTCCAACATACATTGGGATAATAAAAGAGTAGCAGGAAGAAACACCTCGACTTTCTACATGGAAACCCTTATACAAGGAAAAAAACAATGGAGTTTGATCCAATTGGAACAATTCATTCTATAATGATGAGTACACAGACCTACTCTTCTCATGAGTTAGGGAAGATGAAATTACAATGTTCATTTACGACATTATTTCAACAATAATAGTTGTAACAGACTGGGAAGACCGTAGTTGATTGCTATAAAGCTAGTAGTGCGACGTGAATGTTGTAGACAGTGGTTGTAGTATCAGTTTATCATAGAGGTCAAAGTTGAAATTCATTGTAACAGTTGTCCATGTGGGCCATAGATGGTTGTTGGCCATTAAGAGTTGTAGAAGAGAATTGCAGATGTTGTGAGCCACATAAACCATAGTTAGTCATGTAGGTCATGGTGGTAAGTTGTGATAGCATCCGTAGGCCATAGAGGGGAGAGTTGGGAGTCGCATGAGCTTTGATAATATCTATAGGCCACAGAGGCTTGAGTTAGAAATTACATGAGTTATGATAATGTATGTAGGTCGTAAAGATTAGAATTGGGAATCGTAATAAATTTTTTAGGTTACATAGGTCAAAGTTTGGAGCAGCATGAGATGTGACAACATTCGTAGGCGATAGAGGCTGAAGTTGAAAGCGATATGAGTTGTGATAATATATGTAGACCACATAGGCTGAAGTTCAGAGTTGCATAAGCTGTGATGATATTTGTATGCTGCATAAGCTGAAGTTTGGACCTGCATGAGCTGCAAGACACTTAGAACATAGATAGTCACAAAGATTGTAGTGGTGGGCTTCAATGAAGTCTGTAGGTCACAAAAATTAGATTTGAGAGCAGCATGAGCTATGATAACGGTCGTAGGCCGTAGAGACCGGAGTTGAGAGCTTCATGAGTTGTTGATCATGTAAGCCGTAGTTGGTCATTTAAAGTTGTGGGTTGCCAGGAGAGAGCTTCAGAAGTGTGAAGAAAGTTATTATATCCTGAATATGACAGTTATAAGTAGTTATTATGTGGTGCATTGTTACTACGTGTTCAGTGTTCATAGTTACACGATCTTTGAGATACTTTGTTGCACCATATGCATGACACATCATCACATCATATTTAGGGTGCGAGTGCGTTTTTACAATATCTTCGAAGTGCATTATTACACCGTCTTTGGAGACCATTGTTACACCATCTGTGGGGGGCGTGTTGCTCTATCCTCAAGACATATTATATCAACTTTAGGTGCATTGTTACACCAAACTGGAGGTGAGTTGCTCTGTATGATACTTATTTACTCTGCATTGTGCTTCATTACTCCTTAGCGTACTTAATCACTTCATAGTGTGCTTTGTTTCAATAAGCAAGGGACGGCAGATGGTGGTCAATAGCACCAAAAAGCGGAAGTTGACATCTATTCGAGCAGGAAGCTTCCATCTGATTTTTGGTGCAAAATAACACTAGAGTTCGGCTCATTTTTCTACTGATCCAGCTCTAGTTTCAAGTCTTCTTCTCGTTCACAATCTAGCCCCCCTTCATTAAGGAGGTTGGATTCTATTTATAGAGTTTGGGAGAAGCTTTCTAGAAAATAAAGAAGGAATCTGGACCACTACATCTGATGGTATGGAAAAATTCTCTCGATTAAATGAAGTTTTGTAAACATTTGGGTGCCTTAACTTTATCAGAACTGAGTGATTTTTGGATTCGTTTCGTTGAGATGTTCGATTGAACTAAAGCTTATCGGATTTGAAATTCATTTAACATTCAAATTTGGTACTAGAAGCTTTCAAAAATGGCTTAACGACTTGATCTAGGCTTGATTTGACTTAGATTGGACCAACTTTGGCGTCATTGTGTTCGTTTCATTGAGTCGGTCATTTTGACTGTATCCATGCTCAAAAAATTGGTTTGAAATTCGTGTCATACCTTGAGATCTATGTTGAATGATGATTTTTTTTTGATAGCATGAGTATAATAAAGATTGATGATAAAAAAATTTAATCTAAATTGGATAAGATGTGCCACTTTAAAATTTAATAAATTCAAGTATATTTTATATAAGATGATTTGAATCAAAATTTACTTGCATCTTAGCTATAAAATTGAAATACCACCACTAAGCTCAATTATCACCAATAAAAAATGTAATCAAATGTAAGTGTGTAACATTATATCCTAACATAAAGTTGAGGAAAATCATATCTGACATGAAGAGAATTATGCTATTGATTTGACCAACAAAAACTACTAGTTGCTATTATGAACAAGTTATCTCTTATGTGAGAGGATCTTTTTGAAGCATGTTCTCAAAAATATCCTATTTCCTTCATGTATTTATATTCAAGGATTAAAAAATGCATGCCACCTAGTATTAAATGTGGATGTAATGTTTCTCTAATATAGCTATAGAGGAGGTACTTCATTTGTAGGCAAGATGCTAAAACTCATATTTATCTATGGACATTTGCAATAATGGACATAGAAAATCATAAATCATGGTTTTATTTCATAACTAGTTTGGGGGGATCATAAGGTAGATTAGACAATTTAATATTTATTTTTTACATAAACAATATCATCATTGCTTTGCTAACCAGTTTTCCAGTGTCTTATCATGGAGCTTACACTCATCATATGCAGATAAATTTTACAGCAAAGTTCAAAATTGATAATTATAATGAGAAATATCATTGGGCTACTAAAGCTTATAGAAAGAGTCGAGATATTTTGATCAAATTTGTAGTAATAACTCAGCTATAACATGCTGAAGATGGGTTTACTTCAAGCTTTCTTTCATGAAAATTAAAATAACATGATGACAATCATGAGATTAAAGGGCTTCAATAACATCATCAATTCTATACTCTTATATCGAATGACTACATTGTTTATGCTTGGAGATGCGATAGAAAATGATTTTTCAATAAACACAATATTACAACGAATATAAAAACTATTTCAAGGAAGAAAATCAAGGAAGCAATAGAGAATGTCTTGGATAAGGCTCAAAGCTTGATATATTGTCTCATTAGTCAATTTGAACTTTATGCCCTTGAAGCTAAACTTAATAAGTTTTATACCAAACAAATACATTAAGAAGGCACCAAAGAAATTCTAGACAAAACAAAACAAAGTTAGGAAAAATGACATACATGCCATACAATTCCTTTGTATTTATATATCCAACCCCTAAAGTTTGGTATGTACACTTTTACGCTTTGGTGGTATGAACCTCTGCATAAAATTGTGTATTTTACTTTTAAAAGGTTAGTAATAACAATATTTTTTGATTTGATATTAATAATTAATGTTATGTATTACAATATAAAATTTAGGAATTAAATGTGTAAATATGTAAAAATTATGTGGTTTGTATTTAAATGCCCCAAGAGGTTATTATGTTACCCCAAACCCACAAAATTTACTAGTAGAATTGTTTTACATTTAATTGACATAATACTCATGATAATGTTTACTAATAAATTTTACTAAAAAATAATCATTTATTTTTTTAAAAGAATTAAAAATTATACATACATACATATATATATATATATATATATATATATATATATATATATATATATATATATATATATATATATATATATATATATATATANATATATATATATATATATATATATATATATATATATATATATATATATATATATATATATATATATATATATATATATATATATATGAGAAGTAAAATAGATTTTAACGAAAAAATTAGGCATCTTAATTTCTTAAGAAACAATTTGATATGTCAAGAAATATTTTTCGTGTTTTTAATTTGTTATTTATTAATAATACTTCAATAACACACTAATAACACATGAATAACGCGAAAAATATCAGAATAACATGAAGGGAATATTTCTATAAAACGGTCGAGCCAAGTCGCACATTTTTAATGTGTTATTCATGTTTTATTATTGTATTATTGAAGTAATATTTTTCATGTTATTCATGAGTTATTAGTATTATTATTTAAAGAACAATAATATCTCAAAATCAATTCAATAACGCATCAATAACACATGAATAACGTGAAAAAAAATCAGAATAACGCGAAGGGGATATTCCTATAACATGACTCATTTTAATTTTTTTTTATGGAGGTGGGTCCGGCTTTCCAATTTGACTTTTATCCATTTGCATTCATACCACTGAGTTTCTATGTATTTACATAACCAAAATCTAAACTTTAATTTTTTTACATTTATATCACCCAAAGTTGTTCATATCAAATAAAAAAAATCACAATTTTAATTTTTTAAAAAAAATTGAAAAACCATTAATATATTTAAAATTAAGTGGTAAATATGTAAATATATAAGACTCAAGTGGCATGCATGAAAACCGTCCTTTCATTCTGATTAAAGCCGTTCTAATGCGAAGCGAGATAATGGCAGTAACGATTTAAGAGAATTATTAAAGACATGTTTGAATGCGAAAAAACTCCATCAGTTCAAGGCAAAACATTGATCCATGAATTCTAAAAAGTTTGGATTTTTAATCGAAAAGAAATACTTTTGGAACAGAAGAAAAGATATATTCAACGCAGAGTTTTACCAGGAATTCTCCTCAGTTTTCCTTCTTTGATTCTTCATCTTCTTCCTCCGTCAGTCTTAAAAAAAGGAGGCTTTTTTTTTCTGTAAGAGAAAAAAAACTCATCTTTGGTAGAGAATATAATAGCAGGATTTGCAACTGCTTTCTTTCCCATTAATTATAGCGAACGTCTCTCTCTCTCTCTCTCTCTCTCTCTCTTTGTGTGTTCAACGCATCAATACCCATCTTCCCTATAAAACCCTGGTGCAGGCAGAGGGTTCGAAAGCTCATAAAAACTGAGAAGAAAAGGCGAGAAGATCTGCAACTGAAAGGAAAGAGGTGAAGTTCTCTTGTTTCACCCAAGAGCTGAATTGAGGGGTGCTTGTGAAAGAAGTGAGGAATAAGCATCCATGGCTGCGGTGGCTGCAAGCGGGATCAACTCAGAGAATCAGTTCATCCATTGCCAGCCGGCGCCTGGCAATCAGGAAGCAGAATATCAGAGAGACGTGAGGAAGCTTGTGGATCTTCTCTCCAAACTGAATCCATTGGCTAAAGAGTTCTTCCCGTCTTCTTACGCTGCAACTAGGGCTAAAACCGACGGCGGCCTCTCCGCCGATGCGCCGGTTTTTGTTGGCTCAAACGATTGCTGCAACAAAACCGACGGGGATGGTAATAAAGATTCCGGTGGCGATGGATCTTCACACTATCAGCCATTGAATCGGAGGGTACAGTTCCATTGTTTGCCCACTTCGATCTTACTTTTCAATCAGCTGAAGGAATTTGTTTTATGATGAATCAAACATTTTAGGAAGTTTGCTGCATCTGTGATTCATGTTCTTATTTGAAGTTCTTTCGATTTTAACAGAAGACAAATGGATATAACCAAGGAAGGAAGAGGATGAATGATAGGGTGAGAAGAGCTGAACGAGAAGAAAGCATTAGGAGAACTGTATATGTTTCTGATATTGATCAACATGTGAGTCACATCAAGAGATTGCTCTTATTAGTTTTGGATTTTTTTTTTTATTTTTTTTTTTTAAGAGTTTTACTAACTGATTTATACTGTAATCGTAATTTCTTTCTTGTGGTGGATTGATCAGATCACAGAAGAGCAACTTGCTGAATTATTTACAAGCTGTGGGCAAGTAAGTTCTCAAACTTCAATCTAAGTAATGTCATCTGTTTAAATTGTGCTAATTGAGCTTCATCTTTAAATTTTCTTTTTGTAGATTTTATGATGTTTTTTTTTTTTTTTTTTTTTCATGTTTTGTTCTGTTCAGGCATCTTGCTTAACTTTCATGCTATAGAGCTGATTAGTGTAAAAATCAGTATATTTTAAAACAGTGTCTGGGATTAAGCAAACATGGCTGGGGAACCAACCTGGAGCTGAGCACTACGGTCTCATCTGAGTGAAGTGAGACATTAAAAGGAATTAGTTTTTCTATGTTATGAGAAGTAGTTTTTGGATAGGATAATTTAGAAATTATCTCAATAAACTATGTTGTGTGATATAAGGATTTTTTAACGATTTCTTACATTGTAAGTTCTGAAATCTTCCTAAATTGATCAATTTCTAAGACGTACCGTAAAATGGTTTTAAATAAGTTGGCAATTAAGCTACCGAAACTTTAGCTTAGGAATAATCTATTTATTTCATCATTATTGTTCATGCTCTTTACCATTAGTGGATTAGTAAACCTCCATATGTTTTTCTAACTCCTTGAACATGTCCTCATCGCACTTAAGCTTTATTATTTCTTAATTTGAACCTTTGCATCTACATCTGAGCTCGATTATTTCCTGATTTTTATCTTTGATTATTCCTTTTAACAGTATCAAGCAATAGGTGATAGAGTCAAGGTATTGGTGCAATTTTTAGTTTATAAACACAAAAATACCTATCTTGTTGAAGTAAAGCTGCATCCCAACAAGAAGTGGAAGTGAAGCGTCAACATGTGAAAAATGTGTCACAAAGTAAAACATGAAAGAGATGAGAAAATACAAGACAGATGACATTAAAATCTATGTTGTTCAATTTTAACAAAGATTTCATCCACAGGAGAGACGATCTAATCTTTTAAATTGAAGCTTATCAAGTGTCAGACACTAAGAGCTCGCTTAAACACTTGGTGGCATTATAAGAGTCTAGAATTTCGCTCAACCATTGTAGAACTCATCAAAAATCATGGAAGTTACTAATCACATGAACCACTCAATTTTGGACAGTTATTTTCTATGATATAATATGTTAGGGAGTGAACTGAAGAAGGATCAAAGTTGGGTCAAACAAACCATTAATCAAAACCATTTTCAACCCAAAAAATTAAGTCCATGTAAAAGCCAACCATTTAATGTGGGACTATACTTAATGGATCGCCTATCCCAACAACTATAAATACAAATTGCCGACTATAATTCAAACATTTTGATTAATTTTGGAAGCTTCTCAATTGTGTTTGGCTGATCTAAAGAGCTAAAGGTTGGGTGCGTTAATAGCTTTCTGCAAAACTTAAAAGTTGAAAAGTTTGTAACCGAGTAATTTTTTATAAACATAGAGCTCAATTTTTTATTGATATGCATTTTGTACATAAAAAATTCAATGGGGGTTAACTGCACAAATTGTTCTTACATGTTACTCCCATTTTATTCTTAAAAAAGCAGTGCATACATGGGGAATCTCTTACACCTAGAAAATAAATGAAATGCCATACTGCTTGAAACATAAGATATTATTCCAACAAGAAGTTTTTGATTAAGTCCAAAGATTAAATTGCAGTTATGGTAAAATTTCCTCATTTGGACAATTTATATTGTTCTACATTTTTGTACATGTTGAAATAATGGTACTATTTTAATAGTTACGATAAACACATGTGAAGGTTTTCTTTTAACATACCAATCCAATCATAGATATACAGCTCTAGGTGTAGCATATCATTTGAATGTATGGTTTTTTCTCATTTAATAATATTTTTAGTTGCATCCTTAACTTTGATTGGTTTGAAATTCTCGTGCCGAAGGTAATCGACTGCCGGGTTTGTGGCGACCCCCACTCAGCTCTTCGATTCGCATTTATAGAGTTTGACGATGACGGTAACTTCTAATTCATTTTCATTTGATCAACACTGATTGGTCGCTCTACTCTTCTTCCTATGGTAATAGTTCCTTCAATTTTATAATCAGAGGGGGCGAGGGCAGCTCTCTCTCTTGGAGGGGCCATGCTTGGTTCCCATCTTGCCAGAGTTTTGCCATCAAAAACTGCAATTTTTCCTGTGAATCCTAAATTCCTACCTCGGGTATGGTACTGAATGAAAAATTCCTTCCATATTCTATCGTTTCTCTGCAACTTAGAGTGGTTGAAATACGACAATTTTCAGTTATACCCTCAAATTTCTAGAATAATTCCTTATACCTGAAAGTATTGCAGTCCAACGATGAAAGAGAAATGGTTGTGAGGACTGTGTACTGCACAAATATTGACAGGAAGGTGAGAGGCCTTCTTTTCTTTAAGATATCAGAAGGCATGTAATATAGCATTTCTTCTCCATTTGTTTTTTTACAAGTTTGCATTTTTGTTCTGCTGCAGGTTACTCAGTCAGAAGTAAAACATTTCTTCGAACAAGTATGTGGAGAGGTCAGTTTTTTCTTCTCTTTTCTTATTTGTAATGAGTTCCAAGAGGGCTTTTTTGTAAATTCAGGGACTAAATTTCTAGTTATTCTATTCAGGTTTCCCGTTTAAGGCTCCTTGGAGACAACCTGCATTCAACTCGTATAGCATTCGTTGAATTTGTTCAGGTGATTTTTCAGTACAGTTGCTGCATTATGTATAAACCTTGGAACTTTTTATGTTAGGCTATATCAATTCATATAATCATGGTTTATTTATATGGTTTTCTGATTTTTACTAGCTTTCTGAATGAATGTTAATTTTATCTCTCCACTAATTTTGACATCCAATAGCAGCAGCAACAATAGCAACAACAAGCCTTTATCCCACTAAGTGGGGTCCGCTACACGAAGTCTTTTGTGTCCTATTGAGTTTCATATTTTCGTTTGATTCTAATAAATTAAGATTATTTTTTATACAACATGCCCAGGTCTTTTTAGGTCTACCTCTAGCTTTTATTAGCATAAGTCAAATCTAAAACATCTACTCAAACATTAAATGGTCGACGTTTAATGTGATGAAACCATCTAGAACAACTCTCTCTAGTCTTGTCTGCCGCTAGAGCTACACCAAACCTTTCACAGATATATTTATTTCACATCTTGTCTCTTAATTGTAAAGCCACTCATCCACCTAAGCATTCTCATCTCAGCAACATTGAGTGTTATGCTTCTCTTTTAACATTACGGCAACACTCAGCCACCTAAGCATTTTTAACATCTGAAATAAAAAAAAAATGCTTTGTTACAAATTACAATTCATCCCAATTATTAGTTTTTTAATATATTTTTAATGATTTAAGTATTATTTCTCTTTTCAGGCTGAGAGTGCCATTCTAGCCTTAAACTGTAGTGGTATGTTTCTTGCATCTCTTCCAGTTAGGTAAGTTCTTAAACCATTAATAAAAACACCATTGCAGCTCTGTAAATATATATTCATCTTCTTTCCTCTCTCTCAGGATTAGTCCATCAAAGACGCCGGTGAGGCCCCGAATCCCTCGAGCAGTGTCACAGTAAGCTCATGAGCTGATTTGACAACTGAAGAGCTATTGAATTATTATCTTAAATGGCCTAAGATTAACTTTATTATCATGATCATTTTAGTCTTAGGAACATGTTCAAATCTTGTTGCTAGTCTTTTGTTCTCATGGCTGATCTTTCTTTCATATGTCATCATGAATTCAGATAGCAAACATTAAGGTGTCTAAAAACCTTATGGAACTAAGCTAAGTTTGTAGCAGTTCCATCATTGATATGAGCCAATTATGATTTTTTTTTTTTTTTTGATTACTTCCAGTGAGTTGATAGGCTTTCAATCTTTCAGATATTTCACAATATTTTGTTTAGCATTGTAAATCTCTTTTTTTTTATGTAATTTAAATGCATTGCAATTCCTTTTTCAGCTAATGAACCATTATAATGTATAAGAAAGTATGCATGTAGTTGCCCAAAGAAAAGGGATAATTATACGCATAGCACCTTATAATTTATTATGTATAAAATCAGCAACCAAATTATTTTTTTGAACTATTAAATTGATGTATTCATGCCTGCCACAATTAAAATATCAGAAATTTGGTAAAAATGAAAAATATAGATGGGAAGTTTATTGTTAATTTTGTTATTTGAGTGAGAATATGAATAAGGTATGAAGGAGTTATGGTTTTGTAAATAGCAAAATTATGATTTACATTTAATTGAAACAACATATATATATATATATATATATATTGAATAATAAAATTTACCGAAGATTTCTTTCTTAAAAGATCAGAGTATAATGTTTTTTACGGATGTTTTAGGAAAAGATATCTCATAAAACTAAACTCTATAATAAAATCATAACGTACAAATTAAGAAATTTTTTACTTTTAAAAGTAGATAATGTTGAGCATGGATTACCCGTGTTTCTTCAATATATATGTTGTGTACTGACCTATTGGTTGGCATTCACGATATACGCCTATTGTTTGGCATTTATGGTATAAGTCCCTTCGGTTGGGAGTTCGAATCCTCTCTAGCACAGTTGGCCTTAGAGAGGTGGTAGTCAAATTGCTAGACAATACATATTATGTCTTTTTTATTGGACTTTTTTTTTAGATTGTTGTTTTAATATTATAGGAATAATATCAGTTACTGAACTACATTTTACAATCATAGTACATAACACAATTTAAAGAAAATTGCAAAAGAAAGACAAAGAAGAGATAAAAGTAAAGAGAAAAAGTTTTAAAAAAAACCCGAAGAGGTAGAAAAAGAAGCACCAAAGCTCAATCGAAACCTAATGCTTTAACACATTGAAGTTATTTCTCAAAGATCCATAGAATATCATCAAAATACAACTCCAACCATCAACAATTTAGTCTTCCAGAAGTGTCGGCATGTCATGTTGTTCTCATATTTTCGTTTACAGAGACCAAAACGACCAATACACCAAAAAAGATAAAGAAAATGTGCCATTTGTGTCTCATATGAGCTCTAATCATGAGAGGAAATCATCACGACAACAACAAAAAAAAAGACCAAAACCAAAAAAAAACAAAACAAAACAAAAAATATGAGCTCCATCATTGTCATTTGATTCATGCACTTTTAAAGCTATTTGCTTTTCTTATCTTTTTGTGGACACCATTTCAATTCATTGTCTTGTTTTTTATCATGTACAATAAAAGAAATAATAAGTAAATAGAATGATCTAATAAATCTTTTGCCTCAGAGATTCATGCAAACATTTAAGTATTTTATTAAAATTTTTCAAGTCAAAAATAATTATAATTTAATTAGAGTAAATCAATCAAAAATTATGAAAATTTTTTAAACATATTTGTGATTGCATCACCAAGTCTTGTTAAAAAATAAATAATTATACAAACTTATTAATATGTATTGCCTAAATTTATTTGTTCCATCAAAATTTTTCAACCGTAGCTGAAGTTTATCAAAATTTCCTATGGGGGGGAATCAAAATTATGAATTTAGAACTAACCCCAGGTATGAAGCTGAATAATGAATGACCTCCATCATGAACTAACAAAATAAGAAATTATTACACTAATCCAAAATACATTAAGAAACTAAGAAGTTCATTTAAACCAGTTTTAATGGCAGAAAGATTCTCGATATAATCTTAATAAACCAGCATTGCAGGCACAATTTACCATCAATTCAACATAGGGAAAAACAAAAACAAAAACAAAAAAATTTAAAACTCCAACGGCTACGATTGTACCTCCAATTCACTCCGGAGCATTTAGTGTGCCAGCCGCAGTATCAGCGTTAACAGTCTTCGCAGTAACCGCGCTTGCGCTCCTCTCATACTTTTTCCAACACTGATGCTTCCAACACTGGCACTGCGACCTCCTTCCCACACTTCCAATACTCACAACTCTCCCCAACCTCTCCTCCTCCCCCACCACCTCCTCATCCTCCTCCTCCTTTCTCACCTCCCCCCTCAACCTCCTCATCCACTCCTCCTTCATCCTCCTCTTCCCTTCACATTCCTTCTCCACATGCTTCCCCTCACAGAACCCACACCTCACCTCCCTTCCTCTCCTCACCCCCCTCACCCCCTCCCAATCCATCGCCATTCTCACCGCTTCCTCCACCGTCTCCGGTTTCCTCCCCATCACCCAATCATGAAACTCCTCTCTCAACCCCTCCACAAACAACCCCCTCACCATAGATTCCGGCAACCCGTGCTCCGGCCACCGCTTCAGAATCCACTGCATTCGCAGGAAATAAGAGATAACGCTTTCGCCGTCGCGTTGCCCGAGAGAAACAAGCTCTGTTCGTGCTCTGTCGGCGAATTCCGGGGGGCGGAAGGCGTGCAGAAAAGCGGATTTTGTTTCCTCCCATGACATGGAAGGATGGGGTTCGACTGCGACTTCGTACCAGAGGGCGGCGTCGTCGAGGAGAGTGATGCGGAAGTTTCGTGAAATTAGGTTAAGTGAGGAGGGGTTGGTGGAGGGGAAGAGACGATTGAAGAGAGTGAGGTGGGAAATGGGGCATTCCCCGGGGAGGCCGTGGAAGATGGGGAGAGGGACGGCGATGGAGAGGAAGATGGGGGTAGTGGAAAGGGGAGAGGAGGAGGGGGAGGAGGGGGAGTTGGGTGGAAGGGAGGAGTAGGAATTGTATTGGGCGTCGGTGAGGTTGGTGGGGGTAGGGGAGTCGGGGGTTTGGGAATGTGGGGAAGTGGAGGGAGGAGTGGGGGAGGGAGGAGAGGGGCGCCGGCAGTGCCGGCGTTGATGACGGCGGAAGCGGCGGGTGTCGGCGGATGAAGGGGAATCGGAGAGTTTGATTGAATCGGATCGGTTTGCAGAGGTGAGTTTCATGGCGGAATTAGGGTTAGGAGAGGACGGATGGCGGGAGGGCGGAGGGTTTAGAATTACGTTGCAAATGGGGTGTGTCCGTTGGGCGATAGGAAAACTGAATCGAGGCGTTTAAACATATATATAAATAAATATAGATCCCAAAAAAATTAAATTCTACCGGTGGCGGCTACAGTTATGGCCTGCAAAAGTTACCATGGCAGCCATTGCTCCGGCCTTCTCCGATCCGACGAAGGGATCGTAGAAAAACAAAGGATGCGCTGCCGCGATGATCGCCGCCTAAACCCTAAACGGTGGTCGGCTGAAAGTGTTGGAAAGGGAAGCGCGATGCGCCGGGATGGAGAAGATTGAGCTCGACATGAGGGATAAGGGTTGCAAGGGGAGGTACAATAGATACAGCTTCATGAGCGGTGGACTCCACGGTGTTGCTCTGGCTGCTAGGACTGCCGGCGGCTCTTCCGCCATTAACGATCGGGCTAGGACTCTTGTAGCTCTCAGAGCAAGGAAAATTGGTCTTCGCCTTCCTCTAAAGGCACTTGCGGCAAAATCAAAAGCCCTCGCAACCTGCGCTTCTGCTCTGATCCTCATCTCTTTTCTTCCCCTTCCCCTTCCCCTTCCCTTACCACTAATTAAGCCTCGGTTTTCCCTTCGGAATGCTTCTAGTCGCCGTTGAGAACCGCCGTGTCATGGTGTTCAAGATCGTTTCTCTCTTTGTTGAGAATAAAGACCTGAATTTGGAGAAACTATTACATAACAGAGCACTTACACAGCATCATGTGCTGACTCTAGTAATATGTCGTCATATTTGTTATATTGGACCCTCCTCCAACGAAGATTACTAATGTCAAACTGTGAAGATTATTGGGAGAGTAATTGTGGGCTATTGTAACATTAATTCTAATAATGCTGCAATAACTTCTCAAAAAATTTTCAATAACCTCCGCTGTTATACTCTCAATAACTTCCGTTGTTACACTCTCAATAATCTCCCAATAAACTCTGCGGTTACACTCCTCCGTCTCTTGCATAAACCCCGCAATAGCCTCATAATAATACTCGATAACTCCTCAATAATCTTCATGGTTTCACTTCAATAACCTCCCAATAGCCTTCACGTGACGTCATATTACTGGAAATCCAAACCCATAGTTGTGTTAGTGCTCCGTATGGAATAATTTCTCTTGAATTTGTCCCCCTAAGATGATGTGCCTTGGCTTTTAGAGATTCGGATCTCGAGGAGATTTGGCGTGAACAACAACCCCAAAACTTTTGCATGAACAACGACACCGACGAAGGCCTTCTTTCGTTATTTTTTGGGATGATTATATGTAATAAATATAATTTGGGAAACTCTATATGTAATTGCTCCCAAAAATATATTTTATTAATTTATTTTAATTAAATATAATTTGGGAAACTCTATATGTAATTGCTCCCAAAAATATATTTTATTAATTTATTTTAATTAAATATAATTTGGGAAACTCTATATGTTATGAACTCCCAAAAATATATTTTATTTATTTATTAAAAAAAAAATTGAGCCACTTATTTGATAATTAAGATTTTTTTGATTTTTAATGTATTTTAAAATTAGTATAATGTACATTATATGTATTCAAAAAATATTTTTTTCAAATCATATCCTCCCCCATTTTTTTTTAAATTATTTAGAAGTTATTTTGTTGGAGAGAGTAAGAGACTTTAACTCATTTTAAATACTAAAGTTGTGAATTATTTAAAAATTGATTGGCAGTAAAATTAATTAAAAATAATATATTAAGGAATTTGATACTTACTTTCAATTCATTTTTAATTTTTCTAAAATTGCCTTCATCCAGATGATTGTAAATATACTATACAATACCACAAACTAGTGTACATGTGCCTGCAAACATGTCTACATAAACTTAGGTGTCTGATATTTACTAGAATAAAGATTATCTTAAGAATCATATACATATACATACATTATTTCTCATTTTTCATATTTTCATTTAATTCTAATAAATGAAGATAATTTTTTTTATATATAATATGCGCAAGTCTTTCTAGGTCTACCTTTCTTAACATAAGTCGAATCTAAAACATCTATTCTCTTAATCGGATCATCAGATGATTGATGTTTAATGTGACCAAACCATCTAGGCGACTCTCTCTAATTTTGTCCATCACTGGAGCTACACCAACCCTATCACGGATATATTCATTTCGCTTTTTGTCTCTAAGTGAAAAGCCACTCATCCACCTAATCATTCTTATCTTGGCATCACCCACTTGCAATTTGTGAGAATTTAGAGAGAAGCTTTAGAACACTTTTAAGATGTATATGCAAAAAAACAAAAATAAACAAAATGATAAGTATTACATGTTTTAGCAAAGAAAGATCTCTATGGTCACTAAATTTAGGATGAGGGGTTAGCTACCAAGATTTTCATAAGAAGAGAGAAAGGAAGACTTCAATAAATGATTTCTATTTCACTTCAATTCTTCTTTTTCCATAAAATTTATAGAAATTACAAGCATTTCATAAAGAAAAGAATATAAGAAAATAAAATGATAGTCAAATAATAATAAATACATGTTTGTAATTATTTATTTTTTATTTTATTACTTCATCTTTTAATTCCATATAATAAAGTTGTTGGAAGTTTAAAAAAAAAAATAGAAGCCTAAAAGATGATGAATGATCATGCTTGCTTTGACTTGTAGACTTTAGTAACTTGCTTCGACTTATATACTTTAGTGACTTGCTTTGACTTAGACCTTAGTAACTTGCTTTGACTTAGAATTTAGACATTAATAACAAATAAATTATTATTATTATTATTATAAATCCCCCTAGGTTTGAAATAATCCATCATTTTCAGTTGTTCTAAACAAGCCATCCATGTGCAAAGCTAGAATTTAAGTGAAATAATCCTAAAACTGGATGACTTGAGTCTTATAAATATCATGAACATAACAAAAGACCTACAAGACATTGGTACATGCAAACTATATCTCTTTCATGTCACCAAAGACTCTTTCTTGTCCTAAAAACATGGTCTTAATGATCCCACAAAACAAGTTAGAGAAAAATGAGATAGAATTCTAGCCAAACACCAAAACTATTAGAGAACTAGCAGTGCATGTTCATGAAAATAGGCCACAAATTTTCAACAACAAACAAAAAAAAAAGTAATTAGAAGCATGCATCCACCAAATCATTTTAATTTTGAGAAAAAAGAGGTTTAGGGTACATGGGGTAGCATTACAACGAGTGTCTCATTGCTCAAAAGAAAAGTGCTGCCAACAAAAAGTTTGGCAGCAAACTTCGGTCCAATTTCCATGTTTCAAAATTTAACGCAACCCGCTCTTCTTATTTATTCTAAATTATGGGGGGTAAAATGTAATAGTTCCTCGCCTCGAATTGCAAACTGAGTGCAAAAAAAGGATTAAGAAACCTTTGATAGTTTGATATAGACGAAAGCAAACACTGTTTACTTAAAAGATACAGCAACAAAATGCCAGTGGAAGGCAAAGAAAGTGAGGTATTAATTAACCAGTGTTCTGCAGCCCAGCAGCAATACCTTTCATGGTCAGGATGAGGGTATCCTCCAGCCCAGGAGCATACTCACTTGTGGGGTTGAGTTTCACCAGCTCTGCAGCTGGCTTGTTGGAATTCATTATTTCCCTTGATAAATGAGGCCTCAGATTTACATGAAAGCTTGGATCTCTGATCCTTTTGAGGGTGAAGGCTTGGCACACATTCAGAGTGGTGATGTAGGCGTCGCGGAGGCGCAATCTCTGTTTCAAGTAGGGGTCGCCTTCAAGAAGATCTCTATGTCCAGCAACCTAATAAGAATTGTAGTTGAAGATATTCGAATTAAAATAAAAGGGGGAATGCACAAATTAAGAGGATCAAAGTGATTACAAATGAGAGCATACAATAAAATTGACAGCTGATGGTATCAGGTTTATTATTCATGAAATGATTGGTGATCAGAAAGTGTTCCGAAAGGACCAATAAGAGCTTAATGATCGAAAAAAAGTAAGAATACAATATCAAACAAGCACTTGTTTGATTCGGCTATTCGGTGTGTATTTCAACAATCTATAGAATAAACATGAGATATAAAGCCAAAATTAAGTGCATGGATCGAGTAAGATAAGGAACCGAGCACGAAACAATTATGGCCTAGTAAATGTCTAACTGCTACAGATAATTCCATAAAGTAGACAAAAGAAATATAAATCTCAAAGGATCAGCCATTCAAAGCTTTTGATCATATTTACGATAGAGCTATATTTCTTTCACATCTTTCATGCAGCGATCAATACAAAAAAACATCAGAATATTACATTTAAGAAAAATAAATCCTATGATAAAGTTTACCTAGATTGAAATTTCCTCAAAAAACAAGGGTGAATAATAATGACAATGAAGCATAACAAATAAACATTAAGCTAAGCTTACCTGAAGAAGAAGAGTTTTGGTTTCTTCAAAGTTAGCTCTGAGCCTCTCCCCAAATGACCACAAATCATCGGAAACCAACAGTTTGTCATATAATGCAGCAATGCCAGGATCTCCTTTAGCAAACACCATCTCAACTAAGTCGATGGTGACCCTAAAGAAAGGCCATTCATTATACATCTCTTGTAGCATGTTAAGGTTTTTTATGTCCTTCGCAACGGCATGCTTGAATGCTGTCCCGAAACCAAGCCAAACAGGAAGGTGGAACCTTGTTTGAGTCCAAGCAAAAATCCATGGAATTGCTCGTAGAGATTCGATGCCTCCACTGGGTTTTCGTTTAGAGGGTCGGCTTCCAATGTTCATTCTACCATATTCCGTCTCAGGTGTGGCCTGTGAGGTGAAATTATCAATCATTTTTGTTAAACATAGCAATTTAATATTCATATTGCACCATAGGTGATACAGTAAAAACATTAACCAGCACAAATAACATTAAGAGGCTTATCTATGATGGAACCAACAAGCATTAAGAGCCAATTTGTTTTGCTTGAAGTGCTCAAAAGTTTTTTGATTTCACTTTAATAACAGTGGAAAATATGACATTACTGAAAGGATAGGCTGGAATATTAATTTTGTTTATAACAACAATAACGTAATGAAAAATGAATACAAGAGTGGAAAAAAATAGAACTCATATTGCTTAATTATTAGTACAAGAAATAAGTAATGTCAAGCATATCGATTTCAATGCAACTTCTTTCGAATTATTTTGTTGGAATTGAGATCTAAACATTTTAGACCTCCATGAACAGAAAAAGTTCAAAGGAGAGCTAGATGAAGAATCATCATCAAGAATTCAAGATTATCATTTTAGTAATATTTTGGTATAGATTTACAAAATATATTTGAGATCAGCTAACTTGGTTTATGTTTTGTGCGGTTGAGAAAAGTTGTAATAGATGAGATATCCTTACCGAAAAAAAAAAGCCTTAAAACAATATAAAAAATTATAGAAAACAAAGGGCTTAAGATTTAATAGAACAAAGGCATAAAAGGTATGCTACTAACATAATGATAAATAAACATTTGCCAATAAATGGGTTTAGAAGATTCCAATGAAAATTAGGAATGATATAATCAATTGCCATGGATGTATTTTACAAAAAATTAATCAGAGCATAAATTCTAATCAAAATTGAATGGCCAAAACAATAAAAGGCCGATGAATATTATGAGACAAGGGATGGATGGCTAAAATGATGAAATTCATAAAAAATGCCATGCAATAAATTCTCATGAAGAACGAGATAAAGTTTCTAAACTACAATTAGACCATATACACTAAATGCATAAGAGTTAAACAAATAAAAATACACTAATATCTAGGTTGAGTGTGGTTGAAATGAGAACATTAAAATGAAATCTTGGTAAAACTATGTATGGCATAAAACAAGAAAAGAGTTTATTATATGCAAATGGTGGAAGACATTGACTAAAATGGTGAATATAGATTTTGGTATTTCGGAATTACATGGTAAAGTGCAAAAATTGCAGTAAAAGAAATAAAATAACATGCTAAGAATTAAAGTGTTAGAAAGGAAGGGAAAAAAATAATATCAAAGTTTATAACTAGGAATACAAAAATAGAATTAACACCTTTAGCAATCTTTAGAGTGAATGGAAGATGATTTTATAACAAATGGTGTATCAAGGGTCAAAGGTCCCCCAATAGAGGCTCTTGGAAGAACCTGATGTTTGCAACCTAATTCTGTACCATAAATGCCGTTAGGAGGAGGTTTTATGGGGATATAGCCGATGAAGGAGATGATAAATCGACAATAGTAAATGGGTGCTACACCATGCACAAATCAGCTTTAACTTATAAAGGGAATGAGATGAAGATTTACCATGGTAACTATTGCTCTTACTCTTAAAAACTTAACGTCCAGTAGTTAAGGGGAAATGGAACTGATCATTGGGAGAACTTGTATAGAATTTTAAAGCTATAGAAAGCAACTACTTTCAGCCATGGCAATTGCCGAATTAATCATGATTAAAGAATTCATGCGGATGAAATGCTTAGTAACCCAACAATGACATAAATCATAAAGGGACAGTATTCAAAAATGGGAGCAACTATGGCAGGAGTTACACACCAGGCGAAAGTATTCAACAAAACGTGGTTCTTGGAAGACAATAGAGCGATATTCTTTTGTGGCAACAACAGCCATCTCATCCAGCAATGCTCTCCATTCTGGCTTTGGTGAAATCGGTGGATGCATACCATGCTCAAGTGTGGCTGCAGTAAAACGCTGAAGAGTTCTGAAACACAAATGCTCCTCTCCAAAAGATTGTTCAATTACTTCACCTTGAACAGTCACTCGAAGCGAACCGTGAATTGTATCTGGAGGCTGAGATAAAATGGCCAGATGGGTAGGGCCACCTCCTCTTCCAACAGTTCCCCCTCGTCCGTGGAACATTGTCAGTTTCACCCCAAACTCTTTTGCAACCTTTATCAGATCTTCTTGAGCTTTATACAGCTGCCAAGCTGCAGAAAGACGTCCCGCATCCTTACCAGAGTCTGAATAGCCAATCATGACCTCCTGCTTTCCATCAATTCTGTTCCTGTACCAGTTGATTGAGAAGAGACGGGATAAAGCTGCAGGTGCTGCCTCTAGATCCGCAAGTTTCTCAAAAAGTGGCACGACTCTCAATGGTTTCTTCACCTGGCACTCACGCTGCAAAAGCTCCACTGCAAGCACATCAGATGCAGCAGTTGCCATGGAAATTATGTATGCTCCAAAACTATCATGAGGAAGCTCTGCTATGACACGTAATGTGTCAAGAACGTCAGCAATTTCCTCAGTTTTGGGAAGGTCTGGACCAAATAAAGGGCGCTTGCCACTCAGTTCAGATAGAAGCCACTCTTGACGTTGCTCCTCAGACCAATCACGATATGAACCTATCCCAAGATGTGTGGTAATAGCATCAAGAACATCGGTATGTCGATCAGATTCTTGCCTGATATCAAGTCTCACTAGGGAGAGGCCAAAGGTTGATACTTGACGCATGAAGTCAAGAAGGCTTCCATCAGCGATAGGTCTATCACCACAGGTGCAGAGAGAACTGTAGCAGAGCTCAAGGGGCTCAAGGAACTGAACAGATGATAAGTAGAAGCTTTTTAAAAAAAATCTAAAAATACAGATATTAATAACAAATGAAATAAAGATGAACATTAGTAAGTGCAAAAAGTGAAACCTGCTCGACATTGGTAAGCGTAGTTTCCTCAGGAATGTCAGAGGATCCACTTGACAAAAGATGACGAGAACGCTCACGTGTATTGTATAACTTATCCCTAACATCAGCAAGTACAACACGATATGGTTCATTTGGAGGAACTTGTTTCCAGAACTCTGCAATAGAAAAACAATTTGAACACTGAAAAACAGCCAAAACAAATTGAAAAAATTGCGACGTAAGGATGAATAGCAGGGGCTCAAGTTTATGAAAACATAGACCATGATTGGTAGGAAATAACTATAACTGACTTTAAGATGAAGGAAAAGCATCTCCAGGATTAGCATGACTATAATGATTATGTGATCCCAACGATTGCATCAATTATAGGTTTTAGATGAGATCATTTTCTTAAACATTCAGATAGGTGAGGTGTTGCTGACAATGAAACATAAATCAAGAGCTCTGTTTAAACTATAGGACAGGAAAAAACGATAGAAGTAAACAAGATGATAATGATGGGAAGGAAAGGGAGACATAATCAGCAATCAGCAATTTTCACAAAGAAACAATAACCAATAAATATTATTTCAATGTTGCAACTGAAACTGTTGTTGTACTTAAGACTGATTTCACTAATAATTAAATATCGAAGAGCATTTAAATACTTGGCTAATCTTGCTAAAAAAAAGCTTTATATGCATTGATTAACGACATTTAAGTTCATCCCTCCTTTTCTCTCCCTCAATCAATATATAAATAGATCTAAGTGTACATCTGCAATTTAGTATCTCAATTATATAAAATCAATCTAGACTGAACTTCGGAGAATAAATAGGGATGCATTTTATATAATTGAGACACGGGTGAGCCTTCAAAGGCACCTCACAGTTAAAAATACCTCAAATTTTTAAGATTTGTTTTTTCAACAAAAAGAAAAGTGTACATCAAAATTGTGTCAACACTATTCCTAAGAAGATCTAACAGTCCAGATGAAAAGAGTGCACAAAGTAGGACCCACTGACAGGAGACCATGAGGCCCACTTATTCGAACAGGTGAAACTCTCCAAGCCAAGTAAATAAGGCCCAAGTCAACTGAATCACTGGACGGACAAAAGATGACCAAAGAATACCAGAACAAGTCACTCAATCAAAAACGAGACAAAAAAGTATCCAAGCTAATTGTCACAAGAAAACCGATCTAAGGGAAGATCTGATTATGTAGTATCTCCAACAAGATTATATTCACTCCTCTAAAAATACAGTGATAATTTTATGAACAAGATATGATAGACACGACGTATTACTGTTCATTACTGTCCACTACTTTTTGTCTCGCTCTTTGCTGACTTACACTCTATTCTTTGGGTGTGATTCACAGACAAATCAGTATTCAACATCCTAAAAGTTGTGATGAACATGAATTATGCCACAGACAAAAGAAAAGTAGCCCGTGAAGAAGACATCGAAAACAGAGACAACGCCAACATACACACCAGAGATTTTGTGAAGCAGCAGATCAAGGAGATGAATGATCAAATGTTAGATGTCATCTAAGATGTGTTGGCTTAAGGAATAAAACAACACCCCTGAGAGGAAGGGTTAGCGCCCAACGACGGAAGAGTCCCCTAGGCCATGGAAAAAGAAGGCGACTCCTAGCACTTCGATAATACTGGATCGACACTGATCGATCGACGCCGATTCGGGCGTATTGAGGCACCCTGACAGTCCGAGAATGTGTTTTCTCAACAAATGTTTGAGATTGAGCCCCTATAGAAGTTTAAAATCCTCGCATTGGAGTCCTTCAAGAGTATGATCGATCCGACCGACCACATAGCCTCATTTGAGTCAATTTTGTGTCTATTGAAGATTACTGACGTGCTGAAATGTTCTCTTCTTTACCACATTTAGAAAGTCGATCCTCAGGTGGTTCAATGCAATATCGTTGGTCACATTGTTCACCGATTTCAAGTGAATGTTTGTGATACAATTTGAGAGCGCCCAAAAGTCTCAAAAAAAGCTTATAGGCCCACCTACAGAATTGATAAGGACAGAACGAGAGTCTTCGCTAGTTCATTATGCAATTACAGAAAGAGATGTTGAACGTGAGAGATCTGAAAGCCACAATAGCTCATGCCACCTTGCTCAATGGTTGAAGGAAAGACCCTTCCATTATGCATTGGATCTGTAGCGACCAAAGAAGTTGGCTGAGTTGTTGCAGCTGGCCAACAATAACATTATTGGACGAGTATAACTCCACTCCGCTTCCTCCCAAGTAGAGTCCTCCACCTGTTGCCTGTAGAAGAAGGCTCCCTAAGGCGAAGCGTTGAAATAGAGTCATTATTTGCGTCCTTCCACCCGTCCTCGCTACGAAGACACTCAGCCACCCTGGGACCACATAGTGACCGACAAATCATACCACAGAGCGATTCAAACCTGATATCCTCACTAGCAGCCAGCTCAGTACAATGAGCGCTCGTTGCCTAACCATAAAGTATCTAAGGAAATTCTGTTGAGAGTTTCAATGTCAAGATAGTAAAGACCATTTAAAATAAAGATTATTTCAAAATAGCGTCCTTGATGAAAACCAGAGCTTACCATCGGGACCCCAAGAAATAATGTGCCCGCCATCGAAACTAATGGTCACAACACGGAGGAATGTCGACACCTCCAAGGCTTAATTGAATAGCTGGTTAAGGACTATAAGCTTAAGAAATTTGTAGCTTCAAGAGTAACGACCTAGCAATAAAGGAAATGCTCAGGTAGAAGAAATATCAGATGAGCCACTCCAAACTTAAGTAATTCACATTGTTGTCATAATTATTGTCATCTTTGAAGGAGGTGGAGACTCATCCTGCCAAGCCAGCCTAAAGAGGCTTCAATTAAGAGAACTATGTGCAGCCATGCTTGCTCTCAAACACAACTCACCTCCCCCTAGCCTTCACCAATGAAGAATTGCCCCCTAATGATAATCCCTACAATAATGCATCATAGTCACCACGTGAATCAACAACTATCAGATTGGTAGTATCTTCATTGACACTGATAATTCTATGGATATGCTGCTCAAGTCAGCATTTGATAAGACGGGCCTCGGCAGCGACCGACTGACCACTGCTCTATGGTTTTTCCGGCAAAATGAAGGAAGAGCTAAGAATCATCACTCAAGTTGTTACTTAGGAAGAGAAGGATAATTAACTTAAATTCATGTAGGCAATGAAGTTCTTGGGCGAAGGTGAGGTGATCCCTGTTTAAGGCCATCTCAAGTAGTTTTGTACTTGCTACTTTCGAGCGGTCGAAAGGGTCAACCAAAAGTTGCTCGAGCTTGACAAGCTATGCAAAGGGGGGTTCGAGACCAGCGAGATCACCCATCATATCCCAACGACCAAGGGCAAGACTAGTAATTTTTTTTAATAAGTGAACTTTTTGATGTAGAATTAAAACATAAGTTGACTGATTTCCTCCAAGACCACTGAGATGGTTTCATCTGCTTCGCGGTCGAAGTGCTTGGGACATCGATCGATGTCATGTGTCACAGCCTGAATGTAAATCCAGCGGCTCGATCGATAAAGCAAAAGATGATGTCACCGACCTTCAATCTAGCTGAGCCCATCCGAGAGGAGATTCGGAAACTACTGGAGGCTAGCTGCATCTTAAAGTTCTAGCATCCGACATGGAAGTTCAACGTAGTCATGTTACAAAAGTCAAATGTCAGATGGAGGATATGCGTGTAATTCAACATCCTAAACACCGCTTACTCAAAAAACGGTTACTCCTTGCCTCGAAATCGATGTGTCAGTAGATGCAGTAGTTAGCCATTCTGTGGTGAGCTTCCTCAACGCATTCTCCGTCTACCACCAGATCAAAATGCACTCAGCCAACGC
>NEWO01000320.1:305408-359934 GCA_003013225.1 Phalaenopsis aphrodite | reverse complement strand
ATATATATATATATATATATATATATATATATATATATATATATATATATATATATATATTGAGGTGTATGTGATGCTCTGATAAAAAGCAAAATGCCCGAGTATCACATAAAAATTCTAAAAAAACCTTTGAAACACTCAGAAAATTTAATATAAGACCCAATCCGCTCAAGTACACCTTCGGAGCATCCACAGATAAATTTTTAGGCCATATTCTAACCCAAAGGGAATAAAGGTCGATTTAGAAAATGTAGTTGCTAATCGATATGTGTACCCTGAAACACCAAGAAAGTTCAAAAGCTGACTAGCTAAATTGCAGGCCTAAGCCAGTTTATCTCAAAATCGGGCGACAAGTGCGCTGTCTTTTTTGAAATCCTGAAGGCTAACAAAGAACTTTAATTGGTCGAACATGTTTTAATATCATATCTTACTTTGAAAGCTGAATAATTATATAACTCATCCTATTTTATAATTTGATGTTAGAATATTGACGTGTCATTTTTAATTCAAGTTATAACTTTTAACTTAGTTAGAATGTTATATTATTTTTTAATGTTATAATAACGTAGAATAATAATATGTTGTTTCTTACTTTATAGTTTATGGATTATACAATATTCATTAATTAATGTAATTTTTTAAATATGAGCCTTACACCTCAAAATGCTTTGAGGGTGTTATAGTTTATGGATTATACAATATTCATTAATTAATGTAATTTTTTTTAAATCTGAGCCTTACACCTCAAAATGCTTTGAGGCTTACACCTCGCTTCACTAATGAAAAATGCAACAGTACCCAATTGCACAATTTTAAACTTTGGTTTTAATCATGCCTCTATATGTTCATTTTAAATATGGCATAATTAGGGCGATTCCTTATATTTAAAAGACATTATAAAGTAATTATTAATTAAAATAATTCATCCTTCTATACATTTTAAAAAACCAAAAGATAAACAAACAAATTATTTCATATAGATCATAATATAATTACAAGCACTAAATTTTATCAAATATTATAAAATTCATCAATATCAGAGTACAAAAGTTTAATGTCGAAATAAATAAACAAGATTTTCAATATAATATTATTAGAATTCCCATTAAATTTGTTTTTATATTATCTTCTTATTTATTCTTGAAAAGCTAACAATGTGCACTTAACGCATATAAAACTAAACGATTATTTACAAATGGCTCAAGAAAAAAATGTAATTCTTTTTCCTCTTCATAAAGAATTTTATATTCACTCCTAAAACAATATATTTATATTCTTTAATCCTAGGTTTTGAGAAATTAAAAAGGAAAATAATGCTATTACACTTAGTTATCATGCAGTTTTACTAGTTATAATATAAGTTTTAACATTAGCAAATTAATCAAAAAGGATTGGGCAAAATTAAGAAATAGAGAGAGGTGAAAAATGTAGAAAACAAAATATAAAAATTCATACTTTTAACGAGCATGGTCTGACATCTTACTCAAATTCCTTTGTAATTCATAAAACTATACCTATATAATGTTTTGCATCTTTCTTTGATGCCCGGTGTAATTCATCTGCTCGAACTCGAAGCTCATCACTACAGCGCCACATAGATAACTGAAAAGTGACAATAATAAATGATAAAGATTAGTATTATGATATGGAAGCAATACATGAGAGTTTGAATAAAAAAACTAATAAAATAAGACAAGAAAGGATTATAACCTCAAACATTAAATCTTCTATCTGGGAGAAGTACAAGTTTGCAGCCATCATTCTTGCCAATAAGCACACATCCCTCGTGACTTCTGGAGTAACTCTAGGATTCCCTGTACAAATAGAATCAGTAATTAGAGATTAGCATCAATCTGTTAGATCAAACTTCCAAATATTAGGTAGAAATTAACACTTTGACAGCCTTTTTGTAAAAAAGCTACATTCCTAAGGAAATATATAATGAAACATTCAATAATGCAACCTTAAAATATTGGAAAAGGCTCATGTTCAAGATATCCTACCATCACGATCGCCACCCATCCATGAAGAGAATTGAATAAGAGGAGCATTATAAGGAACGCGCTCATTGATTCCAATATTTTTCAGAGCAGTATCAACACGCCGAAGAAACTTCGGGACACCCTTCCATATAGTTTCATGGAAGTAACTCATTCCAGCCCTCATTTCATCTTGAGGAGTGGGGGCAGTTCTACGAATTTCATCAGTCCTGAAAGCGGCTTGTATCTGAAGATAATATTAAAGAGAAAAAAAATAGCATATGAGACATGGACTATGAAGTAAAACAGGGAAATGAGCATTACAATAGTAGTTACTAGCACCACTCCTCATTTAAATTAACTTATTTTTGGTTGAAAAGCCAAACATCATTTATACATTTACATAATTATTTATGTTAACAAATCATACTTAGCTTTGCTGCGGTGTCAAAGCCTATTAATTAAATTAATTTTTATCAATATATTTGTAAATCGAAAAACAAAACTAAGATCATTGCTAATATAGAATCTTTACATGTAATATCAATATTTAAAAGCTCCACATAATATAAGTTGATTGAAGATACATGAACAAAAAAGCATATACAACAATTTTTTTTGTCACAAAACCTACCTCTCTCTGAAGGGCTTCATCAAGTTCCTGCTTGTCATCAGGAGTGATATCTTTGGCATACAATTGAGCCAAGCAATTCCTTATCCTGAGGGAAACATTAAAACCAGAACATTTATTAAAGGATATTAATAAATAACAATATTGCAATACAATACACCCTCCAGATCGTCGCAACTACACAAAACTTAATATCCTGTGCCATGGTGATTAAATGCTTGGACTTATGACAGCCAAATTCTAATGAATCCAATTGAACTGTATTTTGAAAAACATATGCAGAAAAGAAAATTTTAACATCAAAAGGAGTGATCCATATCGTCTATTAAACCTTTAAAACAAACCTGCCATGCTTCTGAAGCAAGGACCTCCTGACCGACTGAGTTGGATGTGCAGTAAAAACAAGATCAATAGTTTGGTTCTTCAAAGCGTCAAAAACTTCCTCAGGGGACTTTTTCAGCTCATGCACAAGCCTCCTAAGAGTCTCTTCAATATCTGATTCCGTAGCTGCAGAATTCTCATCAACAAAATCTCCTTTTTTCAACTTAATTCTCCTGCGAAAGGCAATCTGAACTTCCTCAGCCAAGTTGGCAAGATTAAGCATGTTCGAAAAGGACTTGGCAACAACTATGGAATCGCCAGGATCCAAACTGGTCAGCACATGCCCAAGCTCCTCCAGCTTCTTCGAGTCATGGTTGCCCTCATACTCAGCAGAAAGCTCATAACACTCTTGAACCTAAAAGTAAAAAAAATAACAAGATCAGATACAAACCAAGGCCACAATCTGAAACTGCATGAAGTTCTATTTCTACAATTAAGCCTATGACAGCTCAGAGAAATTTTACTAGCAGAATCATACAATGCTTCAATTCAGCCCAGTTTTTATTTCCGTTCGGTTTTCTGTTATTGAATTCCAAAACCAAATTTATGCAAGCTGAAACTAGCAAGAAGATCCTTCGATTCAGCAAAAAGCCTACAACATCCCTAAACTCAGATCCATGGGAAATCAGACATAAAAGAGGAAATATCCAGTAAATTTAACTGGATCTCGCATAGAATTAATCTTAATCAACTCTAGAACCAATTATAAAAAACCGCACACAAATCAGGCGAATTTCAATCGCACAAAAGAGAAGCTAGGGCTTCAGCTTACCGTCTCTCTAATATCCTCTCCATGAATCTCCTGAAGGATGTCTAGAAAGCGATCCAGCAGCAAGGCGTCATATTCCACCAGCTTGTCGTCCTCCGACACCTTTCGTGGAGCCAGCAGCCTAAGCTGCGCGTCAATTGACGCGTGCCTCTCCACCGTGCCCCTGGACATCCTCTCCCTTCCTCTACCTTCCTCTCTCAAATCTCAGATGGAAACAAGAAGAGCCCCCTCGTCGCACCGAGAAGAGCAGCAGCGACGACACTGGTTGCTCCCAAAACCCTAGATTTCTCCTACGATTCAGAAGAGAATACGTAGTAAGCAGCAAGTTCCGTATTTGATTGCAAGAACTGAAAAGGTATGTCCGCATTTATAGAAATTGGAGCCTCCCTTCCTCTTTCGTGAGCTCCCCCTCGGTCCTCTCGCAGATTCGGATCGAAAGTCAAAATATGCTTCGAAAAAAATAGAAAGAAGTAAATCGAGATAACCTATCAGGGAGAAGTTGGATGCCATAAGCTATCATGCGCAAGTGATATTTTATCATCATTATTTTCATTATTTATTTGAAAATATATATATATAATATAATTAGGTTTCATTTGAGAATACTTCAAATTTTCTTCGTGTTATCACGTGCTCGAGCATTTCTTAAACTTCTTTCATAGTTTTTTTCTTGAGTACGGTTATTTTTCTCTGTTTTCAATCGCATATCCCCCTATCTGTTCCGCCAGAACTACGGTTACTTTATTGAACAGCGACATTCGCTCAAACCAAGCCTTAGGCTTCGTTTGAGCAACGTCGACGATTGTGAAAGTTTTCATTTGGTGAATCAGCATCTGACACTTGTGAAAGTTTTCATTTTTTGTCATTATGGACGGTGAGGAGGAGGATTTTTCGTGTTCTGTCAACCCGTCTTTCAAAAGAACTTCGTTGAATGATGAAACTGTTCCTTAGACTTCAAAAAATTTAAAATACTTCCAATAAAAATATAATAGGCCCAAAATTTTATCACACCTTAATGTTTATATTATATTATTATTTATGGAGGATGAATGCTATTTTAGCCAAATTCGATAAGGCCAAGAAACACATGAGCATTTGCGTATTTCTAGAAGGTGATTTCCACAAATAGTGGCATTTATTATTTAGATAAAATGATAAGAAATTAAAGGCAAGTTATATTATTAGCTTATTTGATTCAATTATTAAAATATTAAATTGATTATTTATTTTAATTATGTTTTTTTATTTATTAATTTTTGTAATTTTATTTTTTTTAAAATTTGTTCAAACTAATAATAAATAGATTAGTGCTACTTCATCAAAAAAATCATTTAGTTAAACATAAATTTTTACACGAGTATTTGATTAAAAAAAAATTTGAATTGGTATTGAGATCATATGAAATTCATCTTCAATAAGTTAAATGTCAAAACAAATGTTTCACTCTGACGAACATAAAAAAATCAAAAATGGTTTTGGCAGACACAAAATGAGTTTATTGTATTTAGAATGTAGGGGTTTTTTTTTTTAAAACTTGTTTGGTTTGAAGGGAATGAAATACAAAGAAATATTTTAGGTAATTTCAGAATCACCCACTAGTTTATTTTTGACGTACTTCAAATTCATCAAATTTAGTCAAATTCTAATTACACTACAATATGTGGCTGTAACTATCACCCATAGTCGTCACTTATCACTGACATCATAGGCAATCACTGCTAGCCACATGGCACAACTATCTTCCACTTGGTAGTAATCCCCTCACTTTAAAGATGAGGTGGACGTGGCAGGATGAGCTCACATAGTTGATCATTGTTATAGATTTCCTTGACCATTGACGCTTGTAATCACTACCAATAAACACATTTGCCTAACCACCATCACCAACAATGTTGTGCCCTTAACACTAATGAGGTTATCATCTAAATTCTAAAGCAATGTTTACATTCGATATTAACTCCAGCGTCAATGCTCGATGTTGACACAAATATCGATGTCCAATATCAAGAGTAAGCTTATTTCTCTCCTTTAACACTAAAGTTGACTCTTCTGAATGTTAATAAGGTCATTTCCAAATATTAACACTAATGCAAATACCTAACATTAACAACAACTTTGACTCAAATGTTAACATTTGATGTAAACCCTAATGTCAAAACATATAATGCTAATCAAGATTGACGCACATCATTAATATCTACTTTAATGCTAACCAATTCCAAAAAGATCATCACCCATCACATCTGATAAGACCAAAGCATTCTGTCAAAACCAATATCAATGCCCTTGATGTCAATAAAGCCATCAATCATCATTGCTAGTAATATCAACATTTGTCATTGTCATTAAGGCTAATGTGCAATATCAACACTACAACTAATGTCATTAATGTTACTTTAATTGTCTCTTGTGTGTGCTCAACACAATTATGCTCTATGTCATTAATAAAGTTGATTCATCTCATCAATAACTAATGATGACATCACTTTTTATCAACAATAATGTTAATGGTCATCGTCCCCAATAATATCAATATCCACAAACACAATAAGAATGATGAATGTTATTAATACAAACTTTGATGCTTCTTTACGCCCATCAAGTCATCATGCATCATCACAAATGAGTATGATACTCATCGTTTATAACATCATCACTTAATATTGCCATCATTGTCAAAGCATAATGTTGACACAAAACATCAATATAAAATTTATGTCATATATAAGAAGGGGTTGATTGGCATTAATAACAAAATTTAAATTATAGTTTTGAAAAAAAACAATGCATATTTTTATTTAATAATTAAAACAACAAGCAAAATAAAATTTATATTTTTATTTCAAACATTACAAAATTTATAATGCAAAAAACATCTAAATAAAAGATATAATCATTTGATTTTGTTTTCCTTTTCTCTTTCATAAATAGTTATCTAAGATATGATTCCATAATTAAAAGTAATTCAAACAACTGTGCAGCTATGGTCTAACCTATGTAAGACTAAAATTATGATGTGCTTCATCATATCACAAAGTGTCAAGTTTTAATAGAAAAAAGGTTAGATTTGGACCAAAAAAGTTAGATATGGTGTCATAGTGCTATTTGAGGAGTGCCTCAATGTTGATCAAGGGAAGATTTGGACCAAAAGTTCAAGAGCTAGGCATTGGATTGCAAGAAGCACCAGAGCATTGATGAATGAAACGCTCAAGGCAAAGAGTATGACACCTCAACACCATAGTCTGAAGCACCATCTCCCTAGAAGGTGGCCATTATAGGTGAAAAAGTTGGAGAGCTAAGCACTTCAGTGTTATAGCTCAATGTCGCAACACCAAATTTAGGATCACAACACAATGGCCCTGACCAATCAATTTTAATCGGCAAAATTTTAATGATATAGTAATTATGGTGGTGGCTTTGGAGAGTTATGGTAGATGGGTCAAAGAAGAAAAATGGCGGAAAATGAAGTTGAGTCTAGTGTGTGTTTTCTAAGTGTAAAGTAGGTGTGTTTTGAGAGTGTGAGTGAGAGTGTAAAGTCAAAGTGAGAAGTCAAAGAAGTAGGTTGCACTAGGAAAGCAAGGAGGAAGAGGAATCAAATCTTGGAAATCAAAAGTTAGATTCCTTCATTTGTACTTTATTTCTTCAGTGCAGAGATTGAATATTTTGTTGCTTAATTTTTCTTCTTCTTTCTATGAGTATGAACTTAGTATCTAGATTGCGGTGAAGCTAAGTTATTATTATGTAATTATTATTTTGAATGGAATAGCTGAGTTATTATGTTACATTAATTTTTAATTTAGTTGTGTAATTGTAGCACACACATTAACATTGTTGTGATCTATAAACATCAAAATAGTTATAGTATGACAATTAGAGGGGATCAAACAATTATTCAAGCACATAATAATATAACACTAAGAGATTTATAATCAAATAAGAAATATTCTTATTATACTCACTCAAAATTAATTAGTCAAAGAATATGACTAATAAGTGAAAGTGATTAGGTTTTTTATTATTGACGAAGTTTATAAACTATTTATGCTCTTAGTTGAAAGTATTTATAGACAAAATATTAATCATAATTATCCATAAAGCTAGTTCAAGCAAGCCATTAATCCAGAGTTTTCTTTATCACTTTTAAATTGAAATAAATATCACTATATAGTGCAATTTTAATTTTGTTATGATTCTTATTTCTATATTCGATTATTTTAATAAAAACAAAAAGGTATTATAAAAGTTAACATTTAACTTATTAAAAGATTCATATTTGATCCTCATGTGAATGAACTATAATCATTTATATATTACTTGAACAAAAGATGCACTTACATACACCATTTTATCCAGTCAATACACTTATTTATGTTTTGTCTTACATATTTCATTCATAGCTTTGTAAGTCATAATTCATCATCAAAAATATCTTTGGCAATTTGGAGGGTGGAAACCCTCATATAATCACTTGCTTGAGTTCACAATATAATGAATGTATTATGCTAGTGTTCAATTAATTATGTCAGTCATTGCAGAAGGGACTTAGTAGTTAAAAACAATCAGAGCCCGAAATTATAATCACATCAACCTAAAGCCTATATGATTTCTTGTCTAAAGAACACACTTTCCACCATATTTGTCATAATACGACCACGAAAAAATTGTTTCCATCTCAGTCCCTCAAACTATCAAAACTACGAGTGTTTCACAAAGTGATATATCAACCACTAACACATGACACTCACCATATGGACCACCTAACTTTCTCTCTTCCACCATATTTGTCACAACATTGCCTCCAAAAAAATGTGTTAACCTCTTAGTCTCTCAATCTATCAAAATTACAAGTATTCCACAAAGTGATATATCACCCACTAGTGCCTAGCACTCACCTTCTAAATCTCTTAATTTGCTCTCCTATTCAAAGAATAATCATGAAAACATCCATCACCTGTCTAACAACTTACATTTGGGATTTCTCTGTCATGAGGGATGTGAATAAACCACATAATCTAATTTGAAAGACTTGAAGTAAGCTTCAACAGAAGAACACAAAATAAAAAACACGGAAAACATAATAAAACACAATATTTAATTTGGGAAAACCCAAAAACAAAAAAGAAAATATCACCGAGCCACCCCATACCAAAAAATTCACTATAAAAAATGATGATAATTGTAGAAATTACACAACATTCAAGCCTATCCAAACTTTAGAACAATTTAGGGCGCTTCTCTCCTCTCCTTTACATAAGAAGAATTGAAATTGCATACATTCCAATTGACAAAACTAAAACTTTAAGTAGAGAATGAAACAAATTTTGTTATTGGCAGCGAGGGTGCCATGACAGTGGAGATGTGGTGCTCTAACTGGTGATGGGGTGTTGATTTTCAGGCGATGTAGTGTCATACTCTCAGATTTTGGCAAGAGTACGGTGTCGCTCGCCCTCTTCTAGCGACCAGGGTGCTAGGTATAAGAGAAAAAAATGTTTTGGGGCCAGCGCCCTCGAACCTAATACAAGTGGGAAAGCCCACCTCAAACCCCCTAATAAACTCACACTATCAAGCTTGATTAGTGAAATTGAGAGCTCAGAGTGAACAATTGAGTAACACAATCAAGCTCCACATGATAACACGTCCGACCTCTGCGGGCTATAACCATCCAACACCTTTTCATTTTTCAAAATTCCATATATAAAAGCCCAATTGAAAGGCCTTCCTGCCCTGACATGTGAGGCAGCATTAATTGCCCAACATTATTGACCAAACTCATGAATGTAACCTGAAATGAAAAGAAAATTTATAATGTGAGTGAGCAATTGGTACAGAGCCCAACTCTCGTGCCTTCTTCGTCAGCACATTAATGGTCTTTAGACTTTATTTCTTAATGATCTATTATAAATTATTTTAATTATATGATTTATATTTGTTGACCGTTAAGTACATGAAATTTGTTATTTACAAATCAACCCCTCTCTTCCGACCATTTTTTCAAACTTCTCGCTTCAAGATAAAATCACAACTGAGGCTGTCAAAACAGTTCGTTGTTCGTGAATAGCTCATGTTCGGCTAGTTAAGAAAAACACGAACACCTTTTTTTGTGCTCGATATATAAACGAGTTGAACACGAACAGTGATATTTTTTACCGAGCCGAAGACGAGCTGAGCCTGAGCTTCCTCGTGTTTGGCTCGTTTACACCCCTAATCACAACCATATTTTTCATTTTCATCAAATTCTCAATAGTTTGATCTGAGTGCGCGTGAATTTCTCGGTTGGGTATGGTTAATTTGTAAATATCAAAGTTTAAGGTGGTGTGTATGTAATTATCCCTAAAAATAACCTTTTTTTCTTTAATTAATAACCGACATGTATCAATTACTAAATAAATATTATTGATTTTTTAAGCTTTAAAACATATCTGTAGAAAAACTTCTATTAATATTAAATTAGTAATTATTAAGATCTTATGGATAGCTAGATCCTCTGAAAGTATTTAAAATGCTATCTTTTCCTTAAATTCATACTCCTAAAAATTCTATTTATTAGATTTATTTTTGACACGCAATCGACAAATTCTCATCATTAGGCGTGAAATATTTTGACACGTCATAGAGGTAGCTCGAGTCATGACACAGATTTCAAGATATTGTTTCGAGCAAGAAATATTCAAATCTTGATAAAGAGTCGTCCAAAACTCTGATTTCAGTAAACTTATAGTCAAACTGGTCGGCTCGATGAGACGGAGCTAATGATATTGAAATTAGTCAAGTTCGAGTTAAATCAAGATTAGATCAAGTCATTAAATCACTCTTGAAAAATTTAAGGATATATTTAGAAGGTTAAATGAATGTTGAATCTCACAAGCTTATAGTCGAATCTAGCGTCATGACAACACAAATTCAGCGAGCCTAAGATTGCTCAATTCTAACATCGTTAAGACACTCAAATGTCCATCAAACGTTGTCTGATCGAAGGAAGTTTTTCGGACCGTCTGATCAAAGTGTTCATATTCCTGCATTAATTACACCCAGAACACTAGAAATAGAGTCACACCCCTCCCATGAGATTGGGGAGCTTCATGCTTGAGAAAGAACATGAAGCTTTGAAAAGAAACTAGAGTCCAACATCACTCCTACTGTTATCGCCAGCCACCGACTACCGCCGACCGTTGTCCGTTGCCAACCACTATCGACCACTGTCGACAATCACCGGCTACCGTCGAGCACTATTGTCGTTGTCAACTGATGTCAATTATCGTCAGTCATCGTTGACCACAACCGACCAGACGCCGCCAGCCAACGTTATAAATTGGGAAAACCTAGTAACTCTTTCCTGTTAATGGTTAAGGGGTACCTATAATTATCAACTGAAAATGAATTTTAACAACTAGACCAAATTCCATAGTTTTTTTTTTCTTTACAAGTTTTCCACTTTAAAACTTCTGGTGTCACTACAAATTGTTTTATTTTATCAGAGTGTGTGTTGAATTCTCATATAATGTTAAGATGATAATTCATTGCTCTACTATCTTGAATTTTCTAGCAAGCATCAATTAGATTTTTTTTAAAAGTTTTTCATTATCTTATAAATACTTTTGATGTGTGCTAGAAAATTCGCGAACGTAGAGTAACAGACTATCGTCTTAGCGTTGTATGAAAGTTCAGCACACACACAAATGAAATAGAAACAAGCGGTGATGACTCCAGAAGTTTTTACGTGGAAAACCTATAAAGGAAAAACCACGGGGTCTGGCCCAGTTGCGGAAATCCACTATTAATTGTTGATTACAGGAATCTGCTGTCCCATAGACGGGAAATGATAACTATATTTTCTAGATTACAAAGTCGGCTGACGGCATCTGGTTGGTGGTGAAAGATGGTGGTTATTGATAGTCGATGACGGTTGTCAGAGGTCGGCGGTGGTCATCGGAGGTCGGCGGTGGTCGACGGTGGTCGGATTTATAGTGTTCATCTATCTAGACTTCAGCTCCCATTCATGTGAGGGGTGGAGGTCTATTTATAGTGTTCTGGGTGCAATTAATGCAGGAATATCAACCATTTTGATCGGACAGTCCAGAGAGTTTCCTCATATTCTGCTACATTTAATGGATATTTGAATGTCTTAACGATGTCAAAATTAAGTGATCTTGGGCTCGTTGGATTCATGTTGTCAAGCTGCTTGATTCGAGTATAAACTTACCAGTGTCGACATCTGTTTGATCTTCCAAATGTGTCCAAAAATCTTCCAATGGTGGTTTAATGACTTGATCTGAGCTTGATTTAACTTGGATTGGACTAGTTTTCATATCATTGGGTCCGTCTCATCAATCCAGACAGTTTGACTATGAGTTTATTGAAATCAGAACTCTAGAAGAATTTTTATCAAAATTAAAATATTTCTTGCTTGAAATATCATCTTGAGATTTGTGTTATACTTCGAAATTCATGCCAGATGATGAAAATTTGTTGGTGACATATCAACTTTTACATTAATATATATTTTAATACAGTAATAATCATTTATATTTTAAATTTTCTTACATTTCCTTTTCTTTTTTCTTTTTTTTACAGGAGTGATGAATCAGATGCCAATAAAAAGAGCTTTTTTTTCTAGCTTTCCGGTGGGTGGTTGCATCACGGGATCAGGCCGTCAATGTCATAAGAAAAAGAAACCGCCATTATTTGAAGTTTCATGGTCATATTAATGGTACGGGTAATTGCTGATTCAGCAATGAATAATGAAAGTAGCAACAGTTAGTTCACCAAGTTGGACCGGACAGGTCTTTTAAGTTTTATTTGAACTGGCATCTGAAATGTTTCACTATCGGTTAGTAATTCTAGGTGCACTCTCTTATCTCACAGACGGAAAATGGTTATAATTTTTCGAGTTACAACATCGATGTGCGAAGGATCTCGTTGCCCCGTGATAGGAAGCGTTCACAGCAGTGAGTAACTGTTGGAGCTTTGGTACATCATCTTCTTGGTCGGCACGGCGTTTGGGATGATGCCAAGCTTGTTGAATTTTGGACATGTCGGTGTTCAATACAATGGAAAGGATTTATTATTTCCTTTTTGGCCTCCTAAGCATGATTAATTGAGCTAATAATAGAAAGCATGTAATTTACCTGATAATTAGGATTTCTTCCCAACTGTAGCGTTGCATGGCTTCCAAAACTGGGCTTCTTCCTTATTGGGATGAATAGGAAGAGTTATATATATGGATGCTGGAAGTAATGGCAAAGCAGAGTCTCCATTCCCGTTTTCTTCTCATTGGTTGGCTCACGGCAAGGAAGAAGGAAGTGCAAGACATCGCACGTTTTTTTTTATCTCCCAATTTTTGTTGATCTTCTTGGTGTGACTCCCGGTTTGCATAGAGAGAGAGAGAGAGAAGGGGAGAGAGAAAGAGTGTTTTATTCTAATCGTCGAGGTGATCGACGGGTGTAATCCTCGAAGTAATAAAATCCTCTGCAGCTTCGTGGACGTAGTCAATTTGCCGAACCACGCAAATTTGTGTGTCACCTTTTCTGATATATTTTTATCGATCTGATTTTTAGCTTTATTGTCGTCGTTTGTCACAACAACCACTTTGATTTTAATTTGATTAGGTAAATTGAGTGAATCGGGATTTATCAAACCCAAATTTTGTTAAATCCGAAGTAATTTTTGGTTGATTTAAAATTAAATCTAATTAAATACGTCTGACATGTTTTACATAAATCCTTCAAACTATTTTCTTTCTAACTTAAGTTCGTTAAATCCAATTAATAGTTGGATTTAATAAAATTGGATTTATGTTATCAACTAAACAAGATACCAATAAAGTTGGATTTAACTTACCATCAAATTCTTAAATCTCATTTGGATTTATGTTAAATTAATATCTAAATCCTATTTAAATACTAGAAAGAGAGTTGATGCGTGCTAGAACATTCGCGGTAATAGAGTGACAGATAATTTTCTTAGCATTGTACAAGAATCCAACGCATTTTCAGATGAAAGAGATAATCAACAAATATATCATAAGTTTTTACGTGAAAAACTCAAAATAGAGAAAAAATCACATAATATTGTCCAGTTGAAATGTTCCACTATGAGTTATTGATTACAGGTGCACCCACTTACCTCAATGGCGGGAAATTGTTACACAATTTCTTGAGTTACAACATCGATGCACGATGAGGCTTGCTACCCCGAGGTAGGGAGCAGTCACATCGAGGAGTAACTGTTGGAGCTTTGGTACACCATCTTCATGATCGACACAACGAAATTCATGATAAAACTCCAACCCATAAATACATCGGCTCAATAGTTCAAAAATAACATATGAGAACTAGATTTTGTAAATAGTTGAGTTTATGATTCTATGTATGTAATTAGTATCATTTAAATTCTAATGCTTCCGTTTCGCTTGGGCTCATCCCTTGAATTCTCTATTGTCATATTCCACCAAATAAAGCTAAGTACATCATGAACATTGACTTGGCTTTTTTTATTTATAGCCACGTTGAGGAGACTTAATGCCTCTTTGGCTGTAATAGGAGACTAAATATGTAGAAGTGCTATAATTAAAAATCAATGAAAAATACTATTTCAAGCCACCTATGTCTCTTAAAAGCTATTTATAAAATCTAGTATTCAAACGACATCTTTGAACAATCGAATGATCGAACGATGTATTTACGCTCGTCACAATCAAACTATTGAGAATTTGATAAAAATACAAAACTTGGATTGGGCTAGACACAGCTTGCGAAGATGGGGATGAATCAAATAGAGGCGGAGAATTCGTAGGAACTCGTTCTCAAATGGGACCTTTATGGTAGAATTCCAACATTAACTTGGATTTTTTATTTATAACCACGTCGTTGAGACCGAGGAAGGGGGTAGGAGGGTAATAGCTGAGTGAGAAGTTAATACGAAACACGAGTCACATGGTTGAACCGATGGCCAGCGTTTTATCAAAATGTTGTCAAAATGATGTCGAGCCACAGTTATTAAACGTGAGAAAAAAAACGATGTTTTCGAGCCGCACCTGGAGAAAAAAATGGCGCCAAGCGGGCCCTAAATATCTAGAAATGATATAATTAATAATTAATGACCGCCACCTACTTATGTTAAGATAAAATTATTATATAATAATTATTCTAATGTTAAAGAACTCAACAAAATAAAACTTCTTCCATAAATTAGGCACATTATGGTAACGGGCTAACCCGAATCAAAGTAAGTGGGCTGATGAGTTTAGTTTTGGATCAATCAATATTAAAGGATATTTTTTGGCAACCGAACAGTTCCACCAATGTGCACAATATAAGGCTTGCCACAATCCCCACTAGTTTTGGAGAAAATATTTGACGACAGCCTAAATCGCAACAATTCGTTCGTCCGCAGCACGTCCAAACAACGTCTTAGATCGTATCACGCCATGTGTCCGACAGCGTGTTGCAATCCACACCATCGACCACACATCCGGTTTACCAAACATAATATTTTCTCATGGTTTTAGGTAAACTTGTACAAAGGTGCGCATGTGGCTCATGGCAACCGATGACCGACCGAAACTGAAGAGTGATTAGAGTAATTTAAATGCCTATTTTAATGGTTAATGTGTATTTTTTTTTCATTCTAACTATTTTTTATATAATTTGCATGTCAATTCTAACATGAAATGACTACATTTTAAAGATAAAAGTGCTCATGTTACAAAGAAAACATATCCTATGAAATGGTATGGACTAATTAATTCAAGAAAGTCATGTTGAGGTATTGGTTTGTGCTCGAGTAGGGCCAACGCACAACTAAGTGAACTATGAATTATACTTAATCCCTTATTCATATAATTAAAACAGCTGGTTTTGAACTGTAATTATTAATTAGAAGATAATTAATAGGAGATTAGCATGGTTGTTAACTTGATGAGAGAAGTGATAATGCAATGAATATGATAAGCTTTAGACATTGGTTGCTAATAGATATCAAACACCAATCAATGGAAGGCAACAAATGATGTCCAATGAGGAACATCAAAGTATTTGAAGTCTATTGAAGGTTGGTGGTCGATTTGGTTATTTCTTGTAGGGCTGTAAGAAAAGCTCTTCATTTATGAATAGCTCGTGTTCTGATTATTATGCGCAACTTGTGTTTATTTGGCTTATTACTAGTTTCAGACACACACACGCACACATGTGGCCAAGCACAAGAAAGGAAGTGCATGGAACATCTATGGCTAAATGACATCAAATGTCAAGCAATGGATGGCTTTGAATGATAGTAAATGTAGAATATTAAAAGTGTAGTGATGGAAGACAGTTCACAGTTGTTCTCTTGAAATGGGGGGAGGAAAGAAACTAAGAAGATGGGGGTTATATATGGAGCTATGAAATTGACTTGTTGTTCGTGAACAACTCATGTTTAGTTAATTAAGCAGCTCGTGTTCGGCTCGTTCTTTAAGCCTAATGAGCCAAACATGAACAAATTTTTAAGCTTGAAATGTAATCGAGCCGAACACGAACAAAAATTTGTTCACTCGTGTGAGGGTTGAATTGACTCGAAAATAAATAAATAGTTAAATATTATAAATTATAATCAATCATATTTTCTTAAATACAAAATTTATCATATTTTAAAAAATTGTATCTTTTAAATTATAATATATAATAAATTATTAATAATAATATATCGTTGTTAGTTATATAAATATTATATATTTATATAATATAAGTTATATAGTTAATATAATATACTATATATAACAAAAATAACCCTAAACCAACCAGCCTCCCCTTCCCCACTCGAAATTTTCGACTTTGGCCGCCTCTCCTTCTGCCGCCTCTCCTTCAGCCGCGAGAGCTTAGGGTTTGTCGTTTGTGTGCATTTTCTAATCTCTACTTATATTTTTCCTTCGTGAGTCAGCATTGGCTTGATTGCCCCGGTATTCTTGCTTGGTTGCTTGTTTAGCTACCTACGTGTTATCTTCGAGTATCTTTTCTCTAATATATCATATTTATCTTCAGATTTCTCTAATATTTCATATTTCATGTTGATCCTCCTTATTCTCTCTAAATTGTTCCATCAAACCTCTCAGTAAATGCATAGACCCGCCCGACATAAATCCAAATTGATTATGACAAATTTTCGTAATATGTCTTAACCTATGTTCAATTACCCTCTCCATAATTTTAAAGTATGACACATCAACTTCATTCTTCTATAATTTGCACACTCTTATGCATCCGCTTTATTCTTAAAAATGGGGACCAAATACTCTTCCTTAACTCCTCAAATATCTTTTCAGTTTTTAAAATAAAAATTTAGTAAGCCAAGAAACTCCCAAATCTTTTATATATTTCCACACTTCAATTGGTATATCATCAGATCCTATAGACTTTTCGCCCTTGATTTTTTGTAAAGCCTCTTCAACTTATTTTTTACTAATGTGACGATACAAAATGAAACATTTTATTATTAGTAACAATATTATGATCACTAAAATCGATCGTATTTTTAGAAACTCCATTAAAAAATTTATCAAAATAACTCACCGGCCTATGTTAAGTATATTTTTTCTATGAAGAACACTTTTTTATTTTTATCTTTAATACAGTTTACTTGAGTTAAATCTTTACTTTTCTCTTCTCTTTGTTTGGCTAGTTTATATATATATTATCACGCTCTTTAATATATAATTTATTATAAATATCACTAAAGGTAGACTTTTTAGCATCACAAATTATTCTTTTAAACTTTCTACGGACCATTTTATATATTTTTTACTCTAAGTTGTTACATTTAAATCAATTTTTATAACATAACGTTTTATATTTTATCTTTTCTTACAAATTATTATTCCACCACCATCTTTTTTTATTTATAGAAACTTTTTCTTTTGTTTCTCCAAGCACATCTTTTGTCATTTGTTTAATAGTGTTTGTTGTTTTATTTTACATAGAATTTGTTGCATCATGGACAACCCAAATCTTGAAATCTTGAAGTTTACTCATAAAAAATTTGTATATGACTTTTAGATGTAGTCATCAAATTCTACGATAATGATTTTTAGTATTCTTTATTTTACAATTCTTCATCTTAAAATATAAAACTAATAATTGATATTGAGTACTTAAATCTTTACTTAGAATGATCTTACAATTTTTACATTCTCGACGATGTCTTCTTTTCATAAGAAAATAATCAATTTGAGCTTTATTAAATCCATTCTTATAAGTAATAATATGCTAATCTCTTTTCTTGAAATAACAAAATCATACACTAAAGAAAATCTAATATGTCTCTACCTTCTTCATTAACCACTCCAAAACCATAGTCACCATGAATATTTCTAAAATCTTCTACCACTTTATCGAAATGTCCATTTAAATCTCCAGATATCATTTATATTAAGTCTTTTACATCATTCCAGAATTTATCTTTAGAACTTATATTTAAACCTACTTGAAGAGCATAAGCACTTATGATATTAAAAATCTTATCATCAACAATAATATTAAGAGCAATAATTCTATCTTCAATTCTATTAATCTTTACATTATCTTTCAAACTCTTATCTATAAATACATACACACCATTTCTAATGCGACTCGTATATCAATACCAAAATTTAAAACCTAAGTTATCAATCTCCTTAACCTTTTCTCCAACCCATTTAATTTCTTGAATACATAAGATATTCATCTTTCAATGAATCATAATATCAACTAATTTCATTAATTTACCTATGAAAGTACCTATATCCCAAAATTACATCCTAATATGAACTTTACGGACTAGCTTCTTTACTTGCATCCAACGGTAATGTGAAAATCATTATTTAACAATACAGTCAGGCGCCGATTCCGCAGCCCTTGCACACTCTTCAGCTTTCTGGTCATATAACGTGTCGCTTCTTGGGGACGCCCTGACGTTTACACAACAAATTTTATGATGACTGTCGACCATCTAACACATTAACATGTTCTCCCAAAAGCAAATATTTTAATAACAAAAATATGAAAAATTTACCATTCAGATGAACATCAATTGTACTGGCTGCTCTTCTTACCCAGCTCAAAAAACAAAAATAATAATCCTAAATAAAAAATAAATAAATAAATCACAAAAATAAATGACAGTTAATGAGCCCCAAGCATCCAACAACAATGCTGCAGCAGCTGAACAGCAACAATAATTGAGACAACATACAACAGCTGAATTGGCAGAAGCATGCAGTGCTACTTTAACTGCACCAATCAATCCATTCTAAGTATCAGACACAAGTTCCCAAAGTTTTAATAAATTTAAAATAAAAATAAAACAAAATATATAAAAAAAGCATTTACACACATATCCCTCAAATCCTTAATATTACATCAAACACCTAAAATGCATCTTTGTAAAGGCATGACACCAATGTGTAATAAACAAAAACATCAAATATCAAGCATTAGAAGCATAAATACATAAGAATTGTGTGCTATATATATACAAAATAAATGAAAAAAGAGGCATTTACAAACATACCGCACAATTCTTTTGCATTTACACATCTACCAACGACAGATTCACGAAGTATACATTTTCATGCATCGATTTATGATACCAAAATGTTATAAATATAAATATCAAACTTTGCGGAATAGATATGTAAATACATAAAAATCATTAAGAAACCAGGAAAAGATGCTCAGCATATGACCCAAAAGCTCATTCAAAGTTCATCAATTCAGCTTCAGAAAACCAGCACAGATAACTAACTCATATATGACCATTACAGAACTTGAGGACCATCAAATTGCTCCTAAATAATCTCAGCAAAAGCAACAAATACGTAGAAATATCAATCAGATGTTAATCCCTAGAGCTATACAAGTTTCGAGGTTCTTGGTTCCCTCTCATAATAAAGAAGAAATACACACCACCACCTAAAGAGCTAACTTTTCATCAACCAAATGCAGAAGCCCAGCAAAATTGAAGATCAGTGATCCATGGCCTAAGAGTAACCATCTGGTGCATCAGACAGAGAATGGCATGTTAGTTTGCATGAAGTAAAGCAGTGATAAAACATAGCACATGAATAGCAACCACAGTGAGAAGAAGAATATCATTTATAAGATAGATATCGAAGTATAAAGTAACATGATATATGCATTGATGATATCGTTTTAGGACTCCTAGAAAATATTTTGGAAATGAGTTTAGATGGGAGGTAGTTGTGAAATGGGATGGGGAAGAGAATATGGGAGTTTAACGGTGGTGTTTGGATGGGAGATAAGCGTCGTTCGGCGACTGTTCCTCCTGAAAACAGCAACATAAGAACCACAAAACAGTACAATACGGGTAGCGAGAAAGTTCATTGCATGTTCCTGAGCAAGATATAGACATGCACCACTTGCAACAGAAAGATATACAATACACCATAAGGTAGAAAAACTGATATTACGATCTCTATAAAATCAAAACAAAATAAAAGCTCTCCAAATCGGAAAATAATAGCATAAATAGTTCCCTCATAACAAATAACCTATTTAGAAAGAACTAAATAATAAAGAAATAAAAAGTAAGAAATATGTTGAAATAGATGGAAATCAGTCGGCTTTGCGGCCCCCTGTAGTCCCATAGTGGCAAGACTTATCTGCGACCAGCGGGATTAGCGAATTGTGAAAGCCGGCCTGTAGTGTCTCACAACAATGGACCTTGTGATTCATAAAAAAATTAGACATTTAATAAAATCCGGTAGAGTCGAGCTAAGACACGAGGAACGTTAGCCTAAAAACATGATGAGGCAGTTTGAAATGAAAGCTGAAGAATGCTTGCATATTACCATTTTGTCAAAACAATTTTTTGCACTAGAGCCTCCATCTCCAGCTCACTAGCTAAAACTAAACCGGTTATGGACACAATCGGGTGAATCAGGACATAACCCGAACCACAAAGGATTCATAATTTATCTCTGAAACAAGTTTGGTCATCTCGCAGGTAACAATTTTGGAAGTCTCATTATACACAAAAAATAACATTCAAAGGCTCAACATTTTTGATAGTGAATATCACACATAGCTCCCTGAATTTTCTGCAATTATACTTAAACCCTTATTGTTAAATGTTATATTCAATGGTAAAACCCCAATACATTTCAAGAAATTACACTTGCCTCCAGTATTATCAGATTTTAATTTACATAGTAACCCCAATTTACTAAGCTAGCACTTCAGATTTGAAGAAAACTAAATGTACGTGTAATATTGATTATCCAAAAGGGAAGAGATGAATGTAGCAAACCCGAAAAAGAAGCCTACCGCCACCAATGTCGGTACTTGCTACAAATTAAAACCACAATTCTGAAGAAAATACTACTGATGAATCCATCCAAGTCTCAAATATAGATGGCACGCGTGCAGTAACAAATTTCCAATGATGAAGAATATAAGGGCAATGTAGATAATGGATCATAACTAATTGTGCATGAATTGGACGCCATTAATGGGGACATATTTTTAAGACTGAAACGACTGAACATATTTCAATCAAAATGTATGAATAGGGCTTAAAGCAAGATGACAAAGCCACAAACAGGAGGCAATATACATCAATAGATACAACTTATTCTTTACTGAACTGCTACTAATCTGGTAAATAGTGCTTAAGCATTAAGGACCTTCAAAAGTTGGAGATAACATCATCATCTAAGAGAGCAAGGTGATGAAAAAAGAGGGGGATGGATAAAAGTGAAGAACTGAAAAATATAATAATCCCAATAAGATATCAAATAAATCTGTCATCAACATAACCTAAACTCTCCGTGAGATCTATTTGGTGCCTGATAAAAGTTTTAACTAGCTTGTGTAGTTTTCAAGAGAATTAACAAATGATTTCATTAAAAAAAAAATTTAGCTATGTATGAAACTAGAACATAATTGAGTAACGAGACGTGAATAAGAGATCATACAATTAACGTCCATAAATTAATGTCCATGTCAAGAAACTTAAGCACATTTCTAAAAAATATTAAAAGGATCTTTGCATTAACAAGTTCACACCCGCCAGAGGAATCCACGCACTTGACATCATAAAACAAAACATTTAACAAATTGATAGACGCAGTGTCAAAGAATGTGGCTTTAGGTAAGGTACTTGCCTCTACATAATTAGGCTTGGGAAGAATTGAGTTAAGAGGCATTTACATACATACCACCAAAGTCTTACATATTTATGCATCTAACACCTAAATTTTTTTTTTACATTTATACCATCTAAATCTTTCATGACACATCAAATATACCCTCATTTTAACTTCTAAAAAGTGAAATACAACATTCCATGCATAACTAAAGTGGTATGAATGTAAAAAATGAGTTTTAGGTATTAGATATATAAATACATAGGAATTGAGTGGTATGTATGTAAATCTTCCTTGAGCTGATTAACAACAACAACTGCAGTTAAATCAACGCTTTCTATTTTACTCATTCTCTATATTACTTTGCAAAGAGAAGAAAAAAAGGAAAAGAAAACTTAAAGCATCAAAAACAATATGGTACTGCAAAAGCATAACAAACAATAAGGCACTGCAAAAGAACAAAACAAGAAAAAGAGATTAAAATATAGAAAAAGATCTCTAAAAATCCCTTTTTTCCACAACCTACTAAACATTGAAGCAATTACAAAGAACTCTGTTCAAAATTCTTCCAGATATACAAGATAAAGAGGAACATATCAATAGGACCAGCTCCATTATTACATGGTCATATGCGCTGAACTCAAACAAAGGTAAAAAACGAAGATACAATGCAACAAGAACAGCAACAAAATTAAAAAGCTTGCATTTTCTTGTTGGGAAGATTCCAAGTGGAGCAAAAGGTAGGCAAAAGAAGACCACTTGAAAGGCATCCTACAACAAAAGGAGTTTCAGCAAAACAAGCTTACGCTAATAGTTTACACCTATTACAGGGACAGTAAATAATTGTCGACGAAGAAGAAAAGGTTCGCCTAAATATATCAGAACCTTCAACCATGAAAGAACTAGACCGAGAATTGCTTGACTAATTACAAGAAAAAAGGAAATGAAAAGATTCAATCTTTACATATCAATCACAGTTGGCTTCTAAAAATAAAAGAAAGAAAGAGCAGATAAAGATAGCCGCTCACCAGAATCAGAGCGCCTGATGCGCTTAATTTTCTCCATCTGAACCTGAGTATCCACAAACATTTGCATGCGTTGAAACTCCAGCCCCTTAATGAACTCCATTCTCTGCTTCTCCAGCTCGATCATCTGCCGCTGCTTATCACCTTCCACCTTCTCATAAATCTCCGCAAAACGCTCGATCGCACGGGCGAGCTCACGGATACCATCACCATCGCTGCGCTCTCGTCCCTTCCTCCACCCCCTCCCAGACTTCTCCCTGCTCGATCCAGACCTCTCCATGCTAGATCGCGAAGACCTCGATGACGACCTAGAGTCCCCATTAGCCGCTGCGGCCGCAGCAGCTGCTGCAGCCGAGAGGTTTCTCCTGAAAAAAGAATCATCAACCGGGATCGCGGTAGCAGAAGGGCGCTGGCGCTTCTCCTTCGGCAAGGGATCCACGGTGCGGATGGCAGCCGCGGCGGCGGCCGCCGCCGCCGGAAGAGGAAGACCCTTGCGGTGCGAAGGCAAAGGAAGAGCAAGAGGGGGTGAAGAAGGCGGCTTTTTAGCCGAGACAGAGGAACCGATAAGCATGTCGAGGCGGGAGTAGAAAGCCCACTGGCTAACGAAGGCCCCATCCGAGATCTTGCTCTTCTCGATCTTGTACTTCTTCTTCAACGTATCGATCCGGTTTTTGCACTGCACGTCAGTTCGGGGAGGTCGTCTCCCACCTCCCGGGCGAGCGTTTACAGCGTCGGCCACCTCCTGCCACTGCTTCTGTCGGAGGTTTCCGCGGTTAAGCTCTAAATAGCGATCTCCCCAGGCATCAACAAGCATCGACGTCTCCCCCTCGCTCCAGCAGTCTTCACGGTAAGGCATCGCAGGATTCGGCGGCCTCGCCGGTGCAGCATCCCTCCCTTCCATCCACGATCTCTCCCACAAAATCTAATCTTTATCCCAAATTTCTCTCCTTTTATCTCTCTGACAGCCGGCCGGGTCTTCGGGATTCACGGTGGGTGGAAAAAAAGGAAGGGGAAGATGGGGGGAAATGTAAAGGGGTCGGCGAGGCGCCGGCTGGGGACAGACGCGTGGGTGGACGCATGTGCGGGTACGGGAGGTCGCCGGTAACTCGTGCGCCGACTAAGGGGATCGGAGAGTCGGCGCATCGCTGCCGTTGGTTTAATCGCGAGAGTCGGAAAAGATTTTGACGGGGGAAAAAAATGCGGGTTTTGGAAAATTGGAATTTGTAGTGGGGAAAACAATTGTTTGGACGATATTACACGCCAGGCTAGGGGACGGACGGGATATGGGAGAGAATTACGAGTTTGCCCCCAAGCCGGTCGGAGTGGACCGGGATTTGTGGGCAGGGCGATGGGGGTAGGGAGGAGGAAAGTGGGCCTGAGACGGGGGGGTTAAGTGGGCCCGGGGTGAGAGCGTGTGGGTTGATACGTGTGAGGATGGAAGGTAGGGGGAGGCGGGACCTTTCGCCGTCTGAGCAGGAAATGATTTTTTTGGGTAATGGTGGGCGGTTTGCGTCCGGTGGGCGGAATTTACTTGCGGGAGAGCGGAATTCATGTGATATCAAAAACTAATTGTTTTTAATTACTTCCTATTTTTTTTTATTTTTATTCTTATTTTTAGTTTTTTTTTTCTTGTCTATTTTTAGAAAATAACTTAAATATTATCATGATTTATATATTTTTCAAAAAATAAATAAAATATATTAATTGAATATTTTTTAAAAATTTTATATATTTTATAAAATTATTAGTTCCACGTGACATTCCAGTATGAAGCCTCATCATTTATAAGACATCTCTCTTACTCTACTCAACATGAATTTATCTTACTCTACTCAACATGAATTATTGCATGTGTGGGTGGGTTGTTGGTGGCAGGCGGGCCAAATAGCTCAACTACAACAAAAAATGGGTAGAGGAGTGACGAGTGGCTGTCGCAAGTGGTGACGACACCTAAATGGAGAGCGGGCAAGTTGCAACGCGGGCGACGGACGACGGGTGGTGGCGCGGGCGGGGGGCGACAGCTTGAGTCGTAGGTGGCGGAGGGCAGTTGGCTGGAGCTCGATTGAACAACTGATCCCATCTTCCCGCTCCCGCAGATCGTGATCTCCCGCTTCAGCGAAGCGCCCGCTCCCGCCCTTGGTTCCCGATCGCGAAATGACGTGACCGCGACCCAGCAGTTTTGCGAAGTGCTTTCGCCAAATCCCGCTGAAGTTCGTGAATCGTCGCACCTCTCCTCCTGTTTGCGATAAAAGGCTTTGGATGGCTCTCTTTGGGTTTTGAAGTCTCGATTGGTGTTCTTCTTCGGGCTTCCTCAAGATAGAAGGAAGGAAACTGCAAGCAGTGGTTTTTTGCGGTAGAAGGAAGAAGAAAGAAGAAGAAGATTATTTTTCCTTAGCTTTTTCTTAGTGGCTCATGACAAAAAGAAATTGATTATATTTCTCTTGTAAGTTTGTCTTCTTCGATATATCTCGGTGTAGAGTTTCTTCAGTGTATCTCGGTGTAGAGTGAGAAGAACAAAGAGAGAAGAAAAGAGAAGAACGAAATGAGATATTCTTCTTGTAAGTCGAAGTGATCAACCGATGTAAATTCCTTAAGTAGTAAAATCCTCTACAACTCCGTGGACGTAGGCAATTTGCCGAACCACAAATCTTTGTGTTCCGCTGTGTTACTATTTTTTTATGTGAATTTTTCTCGTTCTATTTTTCGCTTCGTAGAGCGTTCTCCTGTTTGATTTTATATATATATATATATATATATATATATATATATATATATATACCACAACAACTGGTGTATAGTGTATATCTCACAACAACTGGTATCATAGTCGTGTTTCAGATTTGAGAAAGAATGATGGCTGCAGATGAAGTAAATGTTTCAGGGATCGAGAAGTTTTACGACACAAATTTTGGTTATTGGAGAATGCAGATATAATACTATATCTATGGGAAGAAACTTCATCTTCCATTATTGGGGAAAAGTCCTGAAAGGATGGATGAGGCTGAACGGAATTTGTTGGATCAACAAGTTCTGGGGTTATTCTATTGACCCTATCGAGGTTTGTTGCACACAACGTCGTCAAGGAGAGAACGACTGTATATCTCATGGCAGCCTTATCAGGTATGTAAGAAAAGTCATCGACGAATAAAAATGTGTACTTGATGAAAAAGTTGTTCAATTTAAAGATGGTAGAAGGTGTTTCTGTTATTTAACATCTGAATGATTTCAATACTATCACAAATCAATTTCGTCCGTTGAAATTGATTTTGATGATGAGATACGAGCGCTGATATTGTTGGCACATTGTCAAATAGTTGGGAAGCCATGAGGATGACAGTTACCAATTCTGCGGGTAAATCTAAATAAATATGTGATTATATTCGTGATTTGATTTTGGCTGAGGAGGTGTCCAGGAAAGATTCTGGCGAGATCTCAGGTTCGAGTTCGACACTGAATGTTGATTTCAGAGAGATGAAAGGACAATAACTCAAATAAATGGAGATCAAAATCAAAGTCTAGTCAACAGACAACCTGCTGAAATTGTGGTAAGGCTGGCCACATAAAGAGGAATTGCAGAAATCCCAATAATATAGATAATGATAACGCAAATTTGGTATTTGAAGAAGTACATGATGCACTATTGCTGGCAGTTCATAGTTTTGTTGAAGATGGAAGTGAATAGAAGAGTGAGTCAAAGACACATATTTCTATTGTTCCACAGACAGATGGTGGAGAACCACGAAGCAATGAAGAAATCTTGCAATATGAAAGTTCGAGCAAGTGAGAGCTGACAGAACTTTCACCAGGGAAGAAGATATTTCACAACAAGTGAGTGTACCAGATGAAGACTGAGCGTGATGACAGTAAGAGGTACAAGATTAGACTTGTTGAAAAAGACTTTCAGCAGAAGCAGAATATTGCTCATGCAGTGGGAGTTGCAAACAGTGACAAGAGTAATTTAGGAAAATAGCTTGGAGGTGCAAGGCTATTTGGACCCTGATGATATATTGACTGAGGGTGTTACTCTTGAAAAACTGAAGTTGTGTGCAGCTTCAGTTGGTCTTCTGGAGTGAAGACAAGAGTTTTGAGTTGCAGAGGTGAAAGATTCATGGTGGAGGATTATGTTTGAAGAAAAAGACGACACCGCTGGTGGAGGATATCAGTCAAGAAATAAGACGTTTTAGTCTTTGTATCGGTCTCCAAGTGAGAGATTGTTAGCTGGAGCCCGATTAAATCGCTGATTCCACCTTCTCGCTTCCGCTGATCGCGATCTCCCGGTCCCGCGAAGTGCTCGCTCCCCCCTGTTCCCGATTGCGAAAGGTCGCGACCGCGACCAAGCAGTTACACGAATTGCTCCCGCCAACTCTCGCTGTAGTTCGCGAATCGTCACACCTCTCCTTCAGTTCGTGATAAAAGGCTTCAGATGGCTCTCTTTCGATTTTGAAGTCACGGTTGATGTTCTTTTTTGGGCTTCCTCAGGATAGATGGAAGAAAAGTGCAAGCAGTAGTTCCTTGTGATAGAAGGAAGAAGAATGAAGAAGAAGATTGTTCTCCCTTGGCTTCTTCTTGATGGCATGTGGCAGAAGAGAAATTGATTTTATTTCTCTTATAAGTTTTACTTCTTCGGTGTTTCTCGTTGTAGAATTTCTTCGGTGTATCTCTGTGTAAATATAGAAGAACAGAGAGAGAAGAAGAGAGAGCAACGAAATGAGAGACTCCTCTTGTAAGTCGATGTGATCGACTGATATAAATTTCTCAAGTAGTCAAATCCTCTGCAACTCCGTGAACGTAGACAATTTGTCGAACCACATAAATTTGTGTGTTCCGCTGTGTTATTATTTCTGGTATGAATTTTTCTTGTTCTATTTTTCGTTTTTTTTATCGTTCTCCTGTTTGATTATGTATATACACCACAACAACTGGTGTATAGTGTATATCTCGCAACAAGGGCGACAACTCGCGCCGCAGAAGGCAGGGGCAATGGGCGGCAGCTCGGGCGACGATGACGGTGGCTATTGACGGGCGACGACGATTGCAGTTGCGGGTGATGGACATATCCAAACTAATTATGTGAAATGCTTGTAATAAGTTTTAAACTTTGTTTGTTGGTATTATTTTTTTTTTTTTGTAAATTAAAATAACTTAATTAAATATATATAAAATTTTTAATTTTGAAAAATGAGATCATTTTTAATTATCGAGCAGATTAACAACTAGTATTATCGAGCCGAACGGTTTCTAATAAAAAAATCTTTATTGAGCAAATTGAGTAGTCTCGCTGAGCTTGTTATTGTCCTATCAAACAAGATTTATTGAACCTATAAGGAACTCACTTGTTGAATTTACAAAAATAAATGATCATTTAAATAATCGAGCCACTAAATAAATAACTAAAAAAGCATAATCACACACAAAATAAATGGAAAACTAAAAAAACCGGGCTTTCATATTATTAATTGTGTTATAAATTAAAATAAAAATTTAATTTAATATAAACGAGTTTCAAATCGTGTTTTAATTGAGCTTATTCATAAGCATTAAACAAAACTATTAGTCGAACGTCTTAACGAACTTGCTCGCTCGCAAGCTTTGAATGATATTATTCGCGAACATAAATAAATCGAACAATTCTAACATCTTATCAAATGTTCAGTTATTGCAGAGGCTAAGGGTCTGTTTGAGGCAGTTGTAGCTTATTGAATAATCTGCTGATAAGCTAGATGCGGTGACTATTACAAATTAATTTTTTTTTTTTGAAAAGTTAGACAGTTGTCAATAAGCTCCCACCGCACATAGATATGTGCGGTGTGGAAACGTTATTTTCTGTGTTTTGAAAACGCATAAACTGCCAAAACGCAGTTTGCCCAAATAGACCGGATGCATTTTCAAAATGCCACCACGCCAAATAAGCTGCCCCAAACGGGTCCTAAGCTGCCTAATTAATTTTGATGCCATCAAAGTAGTGTCTCTCTCAAATTTCATAAAAATGATTTGAATTTGATGACTAGGAGAGGAGTAAAGGTTATATATTATAAGGTTTAAGCAATTCTATTTTATTAGACTTATGAATCTGAGCCCTTCGAAAGTGATCAAAATAAATAAATAATTTTATAAAATAATAATGGGGTATTTACGTACATAACACCCAATTCTTATGTATTTATATATTTAACATTTACATTTTTTTATTTTTACATTTGTACCACCCAAAATTTTCATATTACATAAAAAAATTCACTATATTAATTTTTAATAAATCTTTTCATACATAGATAAAATAATATATCTGTAAAAATAAAAATTTATATATTTAAAATATAAATAAATAAGAATTAAGTGCACATGATAAAAGAAATGAAAAAAACATATTGTTTTGATCTCTTAGTAAATATGCATGATAAAATTAATAAATATGCATGCTAGCTCATTTGTAATCTCTCTTAGGATTTGACTTCTCAGATTTTCTCATCGGCATTGACAGCTTTTCAGGTTCTTCTTCTGGTGTGCTTCGGTTTGAAGCTCTCAGGTAGAAAAGAGATGAGAGGAGACGAGAGAAAAAAAAGTGTTATCTTGTAATCGTCGAGGTGATCGACTGGTGTAATTTCTCAAGCTAATAAAATCCTCCGCATTTTTGTGGATTCATGTAATTTGCCGAACCACGTAACTCTGTGTGTTTCATTATTTTCTATTTTGCGATTTTTCTCGATCTGACATTTCGCTTTATTGTCGTCGTTTTTCACAACAGAAAATATATATTTAATTTGTCTACTTTAAATAATAACAAATAAATATAAAAAAATTAAATATGAGATATTTAGATATATAAATACATAATAATTAAATGATATTCACGTGCATGCTGCTTATATTCATCATCATCATCATCATCATCATCATAATTATTTAGGGTTTTTACCGGCCCAACCCGTGACCCATTCATTATTGCTGGCCTTGGTGTCTGCTAAATGCATAAAAACCTTCTAAAATATAATATGTATGGTATTAATCATATAATAATTATATTTAAATACGCAAAAAAAAAAACGTAATTTTTATAATCATTTTAAAATATAATTAAAAATATGAAATTGTTTAAAATTTTGAAAATAATTAATTAGAAAATTTTAATTGAATTTTAATGAAGATAATTTATTAAATATTATTTGTATCATAAAATGGGTGAAAAAATGAGCAATTAATTAAAAAAATAGATTTCATTTGTATTTAAAAAATTAATATTTTGAGATTTATTCTTATTAGTTTTAAAAGAAATTGTAATTCTAACAAATATATTTTAATAAATATATTTTAATATATAGTTTTAAAAGAAAATATTGTAATATGAATTATAATATTAAATATATATACATATATATAATTAAACTATTAAATAAATAAATATATAAAAATTATATGATATGTATACATGCCTCTATTTTCTTAGGATAATTACACACAACTTTATTTACACACGAATGTCCCCTTCATGTTTCCGTGCGTTCTTTCTCGTTTTTCATTGTCTAAGTTGAGTGAAAGTTGGGCTGCAACAGTTTGCAAGGGAGGAGGGGATGTCAAGGAATGAGAGCAACCGTTGGGTTGAGCGGTTGTGGGGCGGGAGCGCCAGGGGTCTGCACGTCCGTGGGATTTCCCCCTAGCAATTCGACCTGTGAGAGGAGCAGGTTGTCGGTCACGTGAGAGGGAGCGGCCCAATCTCATGAAGTTGTGATGCCGCCCGATCTCATGAAAAGGACTTGACCAAACGATACAGTGAAGAACAAAAAGAACGCACAGTGGCATGACAGAGACCTCCATACGTAAATGTTGAGAAAATAAGGGCGAAAAAAAACAGTAATCAACACAAATCCAGAAGAACACAGAGATTTAACAAGGTTCGACAAAGATGCCTACGTCCTTGGGAGCAGAACGGCGAGTTCCTTTCAATATTCAAAAAATGGTTTACAGAATAGATGATACCTCCTGGGGTTACTAACAGACCTATTTATAACCTCATGAGTAAACCCCAGACACAATATGTAATTACAACATTACCCTTGTACCAAATTGCGGGACTTTGCCCCCGCACCCCAACCCACGTAACTTCCCAATTCGAACAGATTCTTCCGCTCCGCTCCGCTCCGCTCCGCTCCGCTCCGCTCCGCTCCGCTCCGCTCCGCTTCGATCCAACGTCTGTCCTGACATGACATATGAGCCATATCATAACAGTAAATAAAATATTTCAGAATCTTAATATTATGTAAATAGAAGGATTTGTAAACATTTGAATCTGAAAGCCTTGAATAAGGAAAAAAAAAATATTACAACAAGAAAGTCATGATGCAAAAATTTATCAAGACTTCAATCACTAGCTGTCACGTGAAAAAAAAGACCAAGACTCAACACGTGACATCGCCTATGCATTAAAGTTCATGATGTAATATTCTTTATTTAAATAAGAATTTTCTAGAGAATTTATGAGCTTACAGTTATCGGACCTGTTTTACAATAAACTAAGTACAATATTTAATTGATTTTCTGCATTACTGTGAGATCTAGCAACGCATTTTTCTCGGAAGTAGCGCGCATGTCCCTTATAAAACGTCAACAATGTCGCTCCATCAGCATTCAATAGTCATCAATCAGCACCGCTAACGATCACATTCGAAGACTTAACTGTGAACGTCTCCACTGTAAATTTTCCCGGCCGCATCTCATTTTCCGGCGGGTATGGTGGAGAGCTCCAGCTCTGTACTTAGCTTCTTCCTCTCCGGTAAATTCATGGGTTTCTCTTTGAGTTTTGAGCATTATTTTTGTTCTATAAGATTTTTGTTGTGAGGTTGGGGATCCGATCAAGTTGTACTGGATGGATGGAAAGCGGCTGGATCTGGATGCCCCTCTTCTCTCCTTCCGGAGAATCACAGTTCTGGCGAACAGTGAAGAGGTTTCTTTACGGCCGCCTCTGCGGCGGAATAATACTCTTCCGTTCCACAACTCGGAGCTGAAGTTCGGTCAGGTGGCCGTGCCTTTCGAATGGGAGAAAAAGCCTGGTCAGCCGAAGGATAGCTCCGTCGCGACGACTAAATTTGAGGTGAATCCAGCGGTCCCGAAGCTTCCTCCTGGTCGAAGCTTAAAGGAGAGTGGAGTGGATTGGGTGAATGGTGCTTCGTGGTCCCCTGAATCTGGGACTGTAGTTGGAGCCCTAACGTCGGTAGCTTACTCGTCGGGTTGGCGCGATGAGAAGGAGAAGGGGGAAGATGAGGAGGAAAGTTATTCGACGGTGTGCGATGAAGAAGATGATGCATTCTCCGACGCACGGGATGCTTTTTCGTGTGCGGATTCTTTTTCCGTGAGTGCCGGTGCTGGTTGTAAGGATTCTTTAAGGAGGTTCACGAAGGATTTACAGCTGAAGGAGTTCATGATGGATCGGTTTCTGCCTGCTGCGCAGGCTATGGCTGAGAATTCTTCGCAACGAACTTGGAGAAAGCCGAGCCGGGCTAAAGTGGATGAGGGCGAGAATTCCGGGAGCCAGACTATACGGAGGAGTCGGTTTCTTCGAGACTATCAATATCATGTTAGCAGAGCTCAGCTCCATGGTATTGAGCAAGAGGACGAGGGAGAGGAGGAATATGATGATGACTATGGAAGTTATGGAGGCTCCGGATTTTTCTCCTCCAAGGCCTGTGGATTGATTCAGCGGTTTTGCTTGAAGAACCCCATTGGTCCTTTGAATTCTGTTCCAGGTTTGAAATCCCAAGGCAGGCCTCAGCAAAGAAACCCCAGTAGGAGGAGTCAGATTAACGTTTTGCATCATGCTTCTCTAGGGCAAGCAGAGGAAGAGGTGAAATCGCATTTTAATAGCTAATCTTATTGTTAATTTATGCTGCAAGTTTTTTTGTTGATTGTTGGTATTGCCATGTTCTGTGCTCAGGATTCTTGGGAGGCAGTCTACAGGTACAAACTGAATCGCGGATATTATCCGCACAGGAATGATGGGAGCAAGTTGATTTCCGAATCCAACCAGCTTACAAGTTGGAGTGATTCACAAATGTTTGATGGTTCATCCTTTTTCAATACCACCGACAAACATGAAGATTCAAAGAGAGAATCAGGGAGTTGGAAGACAGGGAGCTCTGATCAATGTGAGAGAGTTAATGAAAGTTATTGGGAAACAACTTATGTTCATGGCAGGCTGCAAGGGTCAGGTTCCACCAGTCCTGCAACGGAGAGACCACTTACTCAAAATTCTCAGAGTTTACCAGAGACTCCAGATTGTAAGTTGGCCTTTGCAAACATAGCTTCAGATAACAAGACAGTGACGGAATCTGCTGGGAATAGTTCTGCGGTAGAAGACGAGTTTCAGCTGACAGAAGAAAGTTTTGTTTCTGAAACTTCTGAAGGATATGCATTGCAGTCAAGATCCTCCAAGATTGCTGAGCCGGGCTTTTCATCATACTGTGGAAGATTAAATGGGGTGGAGACACATGAAGATGGCTATGATAATAGTGAAAACAAAGATGATGAATTCACTTTGAAAGTTGATCTTCTGGAGAAGAAAGATGATTCTCTTGCATTGTGTCTATTTCCTCCTTTATTACCCACATCTCCCTCTGACTCTTGGCTTCAGCGTACATTACCATCTGTGTCTTCTAAAGGTGAACATCAACAGTCTTTTTTGGGTATTCTAAACCATCCTAAAAGACGAGCTTCATTGGCATCATCTGGTGGCCACAAGTCAGTAACATATGGAAATCCCTCCAACTTGCACCCTCGTCAAACAAGATTTGTGAAGGTGCGTTTTTCAGTTGTTTTGCATTAATGAAAATTGAGAATATCTTTACTTTTTACATTTTAACCATCATATCACATAAAAAATACCACCTTCTAACTTTTAAATAGTGATATATACCTTTTCATGTATTGTTAAGGTGGCATGCATGAAAAAATTCAAGTTTAGGTTCTAGATATTGAAATACATAGGAATTGAGTGGTATGTATGTCATTCTTTCCATCTTTTTATACAATGATTTGATTGTTGGGCATCATCAGGTTGCTAAGGGTACATGATGGCATTTTGGATCATGACGTTCAGAGGCCATTTTTATATCCTTATAAATATTTTTGTCCGGTACTGCAAATTGTTGATCTGAAATTGGTGCTTTAAAGGTAATGCACCATGTAGACTGAAGGACTTTGTTTATGTAAATAGGCGATATTTCCATTTCCGAAAGGTATCTATAGCAAACATGTGAGTGATGTTGCCTCATTTTATGAAGGCATGCACACCCTGCTTAATTGTAGTATGTTGATGTATATTCTTGTTTAGCTGATTTAACCTTCTTGGTTACTATTTGTGAAATCAATTTTCCTTTGCTATAACTTAATGGCTATTACAGATGGTAATAAGTACATTTAGAAAGGAATGGGCTGATATAAGTTTCTGTGCCAATATTTATCACACGTCATTAAAGCTTTTATTCAGTTTTTTCAAATTTCAGTTACTGTTGAGCTGTTTAGAATATTTGTATGCATTGACCATCTTTCATTCATGGAAATAATTCTTATTTATTAGTGACTACAAGTATGTTCTTTCTTTTAGCTGGCGAGTAAAGTAGTAAATTATTTATTAAAATCATATGATGTGGGAGACGGAAAGAATCCCAAAGTGGGAAAAATATTACGTGCGGATCAGATAAGTGCAGATGAGTTTGGATTTGGTGGTATTAATGGTATTGTGGTGCAATATCACCACAAGACTACCAAATACCACCAATTTGTATATGTAGATTTCACGCGTAATACTCGCTCTCAAAAGTGGAGTGCTGTTGAGATTCAATGTTTTATACTTCTTGAAGGGCATCTCACTTTCATATTATTACTCATTGTTTGATACCAATGTTCGGACAATTTTTGTCCTGACAAGAGGTCTTGCGAGATGTAACTTTTCACCTACATAAAGGCAAGTTGAACATTGAGCTGAATTCTCAAAACAGGATTTTCAAAATTATGTTTGCTTTCATTTTTAAAAAACTGAGTTTGCTGCTATATGTTGAATCAACCAGAAGTAGTCAAAATATGCGGATAAACCTAAGTTTGATGGATGTTTCTTGACAATTAAAAATCTAAAGAAATTGCCCAAGCTTTTAGTGCTAATGATAGTTAAGATGGTTGATAGCAAGAATCTTAGATTATGAAGATCAGATCATTAAGGCATGTCTTTAGTTTGAATATTTCAAGTGCCTCGTAAGATAACTTAGGTTTGTGTTGCAGATAGTCGTATGTTTTAGGACTAGATTCTTTAACTACTTTACTAGTATTGATGACCACTTCTAGCCTCTAGGGGATATTTCTCTTTGTACTAAGGTGAGACTTAATAGAGATTATTGCTAAAAATATCTCCTTCATTTCATTGATGACGGGCTCGTAAAGAGCCTTACAAGTTGTAACATTTACAAGTAAATCCCTAAACTTCATCTATTTACAAGTAGGATCCTACATTAGATATTAATCTCAACACTCCCACTCAAGACAGACAAAAGATATTCACTAAGCCCATCTTGTCACATAACGAAGACAAATCTAATGAGCTAAGTCTTTTGGTGAGGCAGTCCGCCACTTGCTCTTCAATGGCTAAATGACTTGGCTCTAGTAGTCTGTTATCAGCTTTTCCTTGATGAAGAACCTGTCAATCTCCACATGTTTGGTTCTATCATGTTTCATCAGGTTAGCAATGTTGATTGCCAACTTGTCGTCAGACTACAACTTCATTTGAGTTCTCTGATCCACTTTGAGCTCAACCATCATCTCAACAATTCCTAATGTCATGTCCTTGTATTATGCCTCTGCTGTTGATCTTGCTACAACTAACTGTTTCTTGCTCTTCCACGAAAACAAGTTATCACCTACAAACATCCAGTATCCTGATGTGGATCATCTGTCATTAGCAAAATTTACCAGTCAGAATCTCAAAAGCCCTCAATATCTACATGCCCATTCTTCTTTATATCTACCCTTTTGCTGGTGTACTCTTCAGAAACTTATTATTTAAAACACTGCATCGATATGACCCTTCCTTGGATCATGCATGTGAGGCTTACCACACTTACTGCAAAAGAAATCTTGGGTCGAGTGTGGAACAAATAGATCAGACAGCCCACCAGGCTCTGATACCTCTCACAATCAACCAATTCATCTGCCTCTGATCAATTGGAGAGACTGTAGATTTGCGCTCACACATACCTGTCTCTGTGAGAAGATCCAATAGATACTTTTTCTAGGATAAGATCATCCTCTCAGCTCCATGAGCCACTGCAATCGCAAAAAAAGCATCTGAGCTGTCCCAGAACCTTTACCTCAGATTGCTTCCCCAAACCTCTCTTCAGTTGAGTAATCACTGTTTTATTATCACCAGTGATAATTATGTCATCTACATACACATCAAGAATGATAGTGTGCTATTCATGTTGCCGAAAGAACACATTGCGGTCTGCATTGATCTACTGTTATCCCATGTCAACCATTGCTATCCTGAACTTGTCAAACCATGTTCGAGGAGACTGCTTCAAGCCATATAGTGACTTCCTGAGTCTACACAGCTTGCATGTTGTTTGGGATGCACTGAATCCTTGTGGTATCTTCATATATACCTTCTCCAGTAGCCACTCATAAAGAAAACAAATTTTCAAATCCAATTGCTGGAGTCTCCAACCACCATTCACTGTCACAAAAGCTGGTTTCGTCACCGCGCTCATCTTTGCGATTGGTGCGAAGGTTTCATCGTAGTCAAAAGTCGTGCTTTGTATCTCTCCACCTTCCCTTCTGGAGTTCGCTTCACCGTGAAGATCCACTTGCATCCAACTATCTTCTTCACTACTGATAATGGTAGAATCTCTCTTGTTCAATATTTATCAAGAGCTCTAAGCTTGTCATGCACCGCTGCTTTCTACTAGGGTAGAATCTCTCTTGCTCAAATGCTGATAATGGTAGAATCTCTCTTGTTCAATATTTATCAAATGCTGATTCTTCCTTTCTGTTACTCAATTCTATGCTGGTGTGTATGGGAATGTGGTTTGCTGTTATCTTTCTTGAGCTGGCAGATAGTTCTCAAATGCTTTGTTAATATATTTTGTCCCATTATCAGATCACAATGCCTTCACAACTGTACCATATCGGGTTTGGATTGCCTTGGTGAAATCTTTAAAGCAAACAACTATCTCACTATTCCGTTTCATCAAGTATATCCAGGCAACATGAGAAAAACAATCAACCAGCATAATAAATATCAATAATCATTCAAAGAATTAGGACAAGGTCCTCATACATCAAAATGTATCAAATCAAACACACTAGAGCTCCCAGAGCTGACATAAGATGTCCTAGTGAGCTTGCCAAACACACAAGCATCACACACTAGTTTCGCCTTATTTGTCTTTTCATACATAGATGAATACGACTGACTCAATAAACTAAGACTAGAATGTCCCATACATCTGTGATATAGCTGTAACATATCCTCAACATTCCTCCCAGATTCTCCTACTACAGCACTTTCCACCATGGATGCCAGAGCTGAGTCCATCCCCTCTCGGTCCAAGTACCAAAATCCGCTATGTCATGTTTTAGTCCTAAGTGTCCTACCCATTCTCTTTGAAGAGCACCTCACAAATATGAACAGAAATAATGCACTTTAACTAAAGAATAATGACACAAATAGATAAGAGGTTTACTAGAAAGAAATGAGAATTCAAATTATTATACAAGTCAAATTATTAGTACATCTCGCCGTACCCTTAACAACTGCATGCTGCGCTGTACCATCAGCAGTTTGTATACTCTCTAGTACTACTAGATGAGTTTATATAGAGCACTCTTAAACAATACCTGTCCCGAGACGAGAAACACCAGAATCTATGATCCATTCTGATGATTTTGTGATGGAAATAGAGACAAGAGCAAGTATGTCACAAGTAATTTTGTTAAAACGAACATAAATGGCATTATTACCCCTTGATGTTGAAGAATTTGAAACATCCTCAGCTCAATCTCCCACTGTTTTCTGTTTCATCTTCAACAGCTTCAGACATTCATGCTCCTCACTAGTAAAGATCACACCTATTTCTCTCTCGTCGTCTACTACCTACACTTTTGCCTGGTATCCCACTCTTCCAGCTTTTCCACCCCACTACCACAACTCGACCTCCATGTTGTCTATGCCCACCTGTCTCTCTTTACTTAGGTGGTTTAGCACAGGCTCTGCTTAGATGGCCAACTTCACCACTGTTGTAGCACTTGCTAGTCTTCCTCTGGACACCTAGCATACCTGTGCTCGTAGCAACCAATTTTAATAATGCACCAAAAAAAATCACTCGACTTAGAGTGTAGCTTCATGCGACTCTCCTCCTGTATCATTGCAACAATAACCTCATCTAGTGTAGGAATAGTCTCCTGAGCTAGGAGAACTGATCTCCTTTGATCAAAGGTCGGGTTTAGATGAGCCAGAAACTGTATGGTCCTCATCCGTCCAAAGATCTCTCCCTTCTTACACTTTGGATCACCACAACTCAATATGGGTGAGAAGTGATCAAAATTTTGTCATAGCTGCTCCAAGTCTATAGAGTACTCTTGAATCGATCTATCGCCCTGAACCATTGTCTCTATCTCACGCTAAATCTAAAACATCATCTTGTAATTCTCAGCTTCAGCATAAATCATCTTTAATTTTACCTAGAAGTCCTTCACCTTCCGAATGCTATCCACTGACGAGGCAATCGATAGAGCCATCAAGTTGAGTAGACAAGTGTAAAGCAAGGTATGTGTGGTTCTCCATTCATTCCTCTCAGTATTGGCAATCTTTGACTTGACACCTGTCAGGTGTTCTTCCTGTCTATTCTCGACTAGAGCAGCCTCCATCCGACGCGACCGACTCAAATATTTGGCCAGTTCATCAGGCTTCAGATTGACAGGAAGGAGATCCGACTTCACTTGCGTCGGAGCATGTTCTGTGGTAGTGGCTCTTGTCGAGATGCTAGCTTCCCGTATTAGCCCGACCAAGTTCTTTAGAACTTCGAGATATATCTTCCCCAGAAATTTTACTCCCTTACCCCCAATTCTATCTACGTCTCATGACATTTTCAATCAAAATGATTATGTCTAAATCACACAGATCACACGAGATTTTCTTCTTGCAAGTTCATGCGATTTGCTTTGCTACAAAGGTCTCACGCCTCTTCTTTAACTCTGCTACATCGTAGTCGTATTCCTACTCTCGGGCAACAGAGAACAACCGAAGAAGTTTCGCTCGCTTCCCTCGCTCTTTCGCACGACTCTGTTTGATACTCTTTCTACGACAAAGTCGATCACCAGCGATTGTTCAGTCGAGCAGTTCAAACCGTCTCCCTGATCGCACTCCTTGTCCGACTCCGTCACTCTCTGCCTCTCCCCGGTGTCGCTCCTCTGCTTCCCAGATCGCGAATGTATCACAATCGATAAAGTGGTCTCCGTCGACTGCGGTGGAGCCAAAAAATTTCTCCTGGTTCCCTCAAAGTGTTCACGTCGCCGCCTTCACAGTGTGATTGTATCGCAGGGTTCACTCACGCTTCTCTGTTCACCGCGAACCCTAAGTTGCCTTTCGACTGGTTGTTGTGAGAGGAAGGAGAAGACCAAGATGAGGGGCAACTCACCTAGGCGAGGCTCTGATACCAAATAAAAAATAAAAATTATTGCTAAAAAAAAATCCCCTTCATTTCATTGATGAGTTGCAATATTTACAAATAAATTCCTAGACTTAATCTATTTACAAATAGGACCCTACATTAGATGCAAATCTCAATAGACTTGGGTGATTTCTTTCCGAGTATTTTTTTTTTCCTTAAAATCTTCTGAGATTGATTTATCTTGAATATAAGAATAACAAAGAGATGACAATATCCAAAAGATGCTTTAATGATTGAATCTTTCATTGTTCTAAGTAGAAATATTCAAAGATTGCATAGGTAGATGGAGAAGCAACTACCTATGAAACAAAGAAATCTTGAAATCAGCCTTTAACTCTAGAGTCCCGAATTGGCTAAATAATATAAATAGAAAATATGAAGGGAATAATCCTTTGAAAAGGAATGCCATCATTTTATGCGTTAGCCACAAATTAAAGATTATTTCAACATTCATCCTTAGATTGGGCTGCATATATCAAATATTCCTAGCTTGTTGATTATATTATCAAAAATTGTTATGTCTAAAACCTTGATGAGAATGCATGCAGTCTGATAGTTTTTTTGGAACATTCTTTTATTGGACTCATTCATTCTAATATCTCCTGAGATGAAAAGCTAACTTGTCTCAATGTGTGGTTCTGCCACAATGGACATAATTTTATTGCAACATTTGTGCTAACATGATTTCCATAATGCAATTTCAAAGAATTTTCATTTGACAGTTTAGTTCTTATAAAAATCATTTTAATCATATTCTTTAACAAATACCTGGTGCTGATATTTTATTTTCTTAGCTGCAACACTGGTTCTTGAGACTAATTTATTTCTTACTTCTCTATTTACTCAAGTCTACCATACATAAACATAATTGCTTGGTAGATGTCTGGCAGGAAGTTGTCCATATCAACTAACAACAACAACATGACTTTATCCATTGTGTTCTATCGAGTGTCATGTTTTCATCTAGTTCTAATAAGTTATGATAAATTCTTAAGCAACATGCCCGCATCTTTTTAAGTCAAGTTTACATGTATTATACGTGTTTGCTTCTGCTTTTCCTTCTACATTTTGGTAGGATTTTCATATATACTTTGTCGTTCCTATTAAGTCATTTTTGATATTTGCTTGATGAGGATGATGTTATGAAGGCAAAGCTGCCTAATTTACTATTGGCTTTACACTTATTTTACATAAGAAAGAACTTTTTCTAATGTTTGTGTTGTCATCAGATCTTGATTTATGGTTGGAGATTGCACTTGAGGAGGATATTACGGAAGGATAGAAGGAGTTTTAAGAGGATGTGAAAGATAGACAAAGGATAAAGTTTATGAAATGCGGGTATGGTAACATGTTGAAAAATATGAAGGTAGAATTTTACATATTTTTCATATTTTGATGAGTAGAGTGGACACATTATTTATATGAGAGACATAACCCATAAGGAGAGAAAAAAAATGGGAAGTTTATCAGTGGAATGATTTTTGTCCTTAGGTTTGATCAGAGTGAATGGTAGGTGATCAAATAAATTCTAACATTTAAATTCTTGATCTTAAATTTCTTCGACTGAATCAAATGCTCTGTGTAAGTCGCCATTCGCCCCACCAACATCCATCGCTAGCCGCTACCTGACATTAGCTGCCCGTCGCTAGTCGCATAGCCCCGCATTGCCGCCCGCTGTCCGCGACCGACTGCCGCTCTAGACCGTCTGCCACCGTAGTCTGATGTGATACAAACAATTTGGAGAGTAGTCAATGTCATGATACTGATGTGATAGCAATTCTAACTTTACAAACAACATCTATAATGAGAAAGATAGATAATTTAGGATTGAATCCAATTTTAGGATTCCTACGAAGTGATCATGTTGCTTAGGGATAGTTAGGTGATCTTAATAGTGTTTATATGGAGTTTGAATGCTATTAACGATAAAAACAACAACTTCTATTCCAATGCTTATAATCCTGGTTGGAAGAATCACCTAAATTTTAATTAGAATAACAATAATCATGGTGTAGGAAATCAACAATGGGCTAACAACCAACCTAACACCTTAGAAAAATTGGAACAATCCGGGTAATAACCTCCTTACCACGAGGTTTCCCTTCCAATTCTCAATTCAAAAAAAAAAAAATATCAGTAGAAGTAGTGTTGCAAATGAGGAATCAATTACAAAGTCAAGCAGTAATAATCAGAAATATTGAAAATCAACTAGGATAAATAGCTAATTTTTAAGTAATAGACCCTAGAGGACCTTACCAAGCAACATTGACGAGAATCCTAAAGATCAAGGAAATGAACAATGTAATGTCATTAGATTAAGGAGTGATAAAGAGTTGTAATAGATAATTATAAGGGTTATTAACGATGCAATTTCGAGCCGAACTGAGGTCATCTCGAAATAAGCTGAAAAAAAACTCGATCCAAAATTTTGGCTTGTAGCTTAGCTCGTTTATTTTGATCTGATCTCGATCTGAGCCAAAATTTGAATCAATTTTCAAGCAAAAAACAATCTTCACGCTAAATTCACAACCCTAAAAACTAGGAATGTTATTAGTCTCATTTCAAGCCGAGCGAGAGTCAGCTCCAAATCGCCTCGAAAAAAAATCGATCCAAAATTTTGTCTAGTAGCTCGTCTCATTTATTTTGATACGAGCCAGAATTCAAATTAATTTTCGAGTGATTAACGATCTTCAAGCTAAATTCACAACCCTATTTCCACTTACGATTTTTGCTCTAAAACTATCTTTTTACTATGGTTTCAAGACGGTTACTGCTCAACCATGATTGTGTGGCCACTGTCGGTTGACTGCCAGATTTTGAACATCATTGCCTAACTGTAGGTTCATGAACACCATCACATAATTACAATTCTTTAACCACCTTTGCTTGCATACGAGTTCTTACCACCAAAGAACATCAGCTTCATTGCCCAAACTTAACTTTAAGATTGATACATGCCTTCACTTGTAATGGCAATGCATTTTGTTACTACATGCCATCACTTATAAGGATAATGCACACCACTGACATCAAACCAACCAATTGACAATACACACAAGTATACATTTTGCCAAAGTAGTATAAAGAACCGAGTCCATATATTGTTCCCATGAGGAACGAGTGAGTTCTCAAAGTTTGGAAAAGGTTTAGTCTACTAGTTTTGAGACTAGCCTGAAGTTTCAAAGTTAGATGATTTTATAGTTTCTAATCCTAATTTTTTTTTTTGAAAAAAAACATATATCTTGTTTTTAATTTGAACTTGTGCTAAAAAACCTCTCTTGAATTGATCATTTGTAAATTAGATCTATCTTGAAAACTCTAATGAAGTTGATAATCAGTTACAATAGTTTTCTTTATCCCCTTCCGAAAGACATAAGAAAATTAGGGTTTCATATGCAAAAACCTCAATGTCTGCAAATTTTCCCGCACCATTCTAATAATAATATTTCTATTTTCTTATAGTAGTGTATGTTAACCTAATTTTTTCACTAGCCTACTCTCATAGTACTAGATCAAAAGTGATAAGCTTATGAGCAAATTACAAGAAAAATATTAAACTATGAACTTATAAAACAATAGATGCAATCACATAATAAATGCTTCGACAATTGCATAGAATCCAATTCAAGGGAGAGAGAAGTTTAAGTCATGCACATTACAATATAACACAACATAAATTTCATTGCAAAATCTAAGTTTGATAAATTTAGAATGATCTCATCAATGTTCCCCACTTTCACATGAACTTACAACAAAATCCTTTAGCTTTACACCGTTTTGAGTATAGAAATGGACACACACTCACCCTTACACTTGTTCTCACTCAAAATAATACTCACTCGCACTCAACACTTCTATGAATTTCTCCTTCAAAATGCTCAAACTGCTTTCGAGTACTTCTTCCTGTCGTTGGTCTTTGATCATCTCTACTCCTCAAGTGCTTCATATTTGATGATTTTTAACTTCTTTGACGTGAAATGACGTGAATGGAGGCCTCTGAATAGAAATCCCAAGCTTAAAGGTGCTTAGGCACCTAAAACTGGTGTATAAGGGTTTTGTACACCTAGGCTCTGAAAACTGGCGTCTGAGTCCCGTTTTAGTCTGATTTAGCCTGTTTTGAGTATGTTTCACCCCATTTTCTCTAGAAATTGCATAATCACATGTACACTGTATATACAACCATAAATACAAGAAAGTCATAAAAGGACATAAATAAAGATAAAAATATCATAAAATAACATTCATATTCGATGCGTATCAGTGGGGAACCCCACCCCCTAAAAACCAGAGGAAAAATCTAAAATCCCAATGAGGCAACATCAACATTAATGGAGGCTGATTTGATACTATTTTGGAATACATTTTACTTCTCGAATATATGATGATGATGATTCTTGCTCTAACTAATCGAGTTGACTATATTTCCCAAAATACATTGTCACTTACGAGGTAACTTTGTGGGCATGCTTGTTAATCTCACCAGCGACTGAGTTAACCGATATTCTAAAAGTTGTTGGAGTCAATATCACACAACGTTCTTATCGAGCAGTGACAATTATCATTGATTTAATCACATTTTTAGAAAATGTGGTTTGAAGTTGACACCAGATATTTTAGCTAGATTGAAAGAATTTGCTAGCTACACACATGGTCGTGTGTCTTTTAGGAGCAATATATTAGATTTTCACAGAATGGATTCTGTAAGACACTAGTCTGTGCGTTTTTTCTTCCTACAAAATGCTTAGGGATTTCACGAGAAACATGAGAAACCACAACAACTGCGTATTTTTCTCCAGATAATCGAAGATGAAATACTATGAATGCTCAAATTTTGGGATTTCAAGGAGATACAACTCAAGGTGTACTATATCTACAAAATCATGAGTGAGGAATCCATGTTCAAGGTCAGAATGTTCTTCCATCAACGTTCAAGAAATCATAGAAGAAGCACCTCGAGCTGGCTCCTATGACACCCTCGAAGTGGCCCTTACCGAGAAGTGATTACAAGATACTTCCTGAAAAGTAGTGCAAGAGGAGCGAAGAGACTAGAAAGATACACATCCTAGAGAAAATGTTGGCTCATTCGTGCATCTGGTTCCAAGTTGTCAAGGATTTTGTGAGTTTTTTTTACATTTTATTGTCGAAAAACTTTTTTTTTTTTTTTGCCTTAAACTTTTTTTTTCCGGTTGGTTACCTTGTTGGACTTTTGGTTGGGCTTTAGCTTTTTTTTGGGGGCTTAGCTTTTGGTTTCTTAAGATCAAGTTTCTCTGTGGTAAGTTCAAGCATTTATACGATTTTTGAGATGAGGGAGTTGCAACCATGGAATCTCAGCTGATGGAGTGCAGGATAGAACTATCCATGATGTTGCTTTCTTCTCACTATAGCGTTAGGATCGGGAGAGAACCCTAGAGGCGTTCGTGGAGATACGAGCCAACTTCGTTCAGAGTAAGAAGAGTGTGAAGGCTTTATGGTTGAAGGTGTCAGCCCTAGAAGAAAAAAATTCAGAAACTGAGGTCTGAGAAGGAAGTTGATGTTGCTGGAGTTGAGTTGAGAGTTGTGGAGGACTTCAAGAACTCGATTGAGTTCAAGACCATCTTTCAGGATCGTGTTTGGGAGGCTCATGACCGGATGCTTGACATTGAGGTGAATGAGCAACTAAAATGGTTCGTCGAGGAAGGATTCATCCCGGGCTTTCTAAAGGGGGCCCAAGCAGTTACCAGTGTTGTGCCATGCCTTTCTCTCGCCGTTGAAAAGGGCTTTTAACAACCCCCAGAAAGTTGCAACTCCTGCAGCACACGGACGTGCTAATGAAAAGTACTTTAAGGCACTTTATATGTAAATATCAAAGTTTAGGTGTGATATATAAAAAATCTCATGTTTTGAGTGCTATATATATACATATTGATTCAAAATATTTTCATTCATGAGTAGTGCTACTTTTATTTTATGTATAAATGACTTCACTCAAGGGTGTAAGCAAAAGAATTGGTTTGGTTTATGATTCAATGCTAATTCAGCTTGGTTCTACCTTTACAACCTTATAATTTGTTAGTCAGATTAATGGATCGGTGCAGCTTTATGCTTCAATTTGGTGGTGGGGCCATAAATATGTAAGAGTGAGGCCACAATTCAATAATTTCACAAAATTATTAACAATTTATACAAAAAATATTTATATGAAAATAATGATAATTATTTTAAAAAAAACTCAAATTCTTTTAATAAGAATTAAATATTTATTTATTTATTTGATACTTTATGACATAATAATAATAATAATAATAATTTCTTTAATATAATGTTATTATAAATCATAATATTATTTAAAAATCTTATTCTATTTTTAGATAGAAAATCTTTTTTTTTTATGAAATTGATATATTATTGAGAATATTTTAAGAAAAAAATAATTAAATAACTAATTGAAAAATCAAATAAGAAATTAGTTGGTTTCACATGAAACTCATATTAATTACAAAAAATAATTTAAATAATCAATAAATAATTGGATTTTTTTAATTGATTAAATAATTTGGTAAATGAATATAATTTATTGGATTATTTTTTATTTGTTGATGTTCATTTGATTACTATTTATCTGCGACGAGCATAGGCTCAACTTGATAAGGCTAAGCGAACGGCTTGATTAAGGCTCGGTAAAAACAAGCTCAAGTCGAGCTCAAACAACAATGAATTTAAATGAACCGAGCTTAAATACTATCCAAGAAGCTTGAATGGAGCTTCCACATCTTATTTACATCCACCAATTTCAATTAACATCCAACACCTTCCCATCATTTATTCGAGCGATTTTCATGAGACTATGGCTCATAAGTCTCCCGTACACTATACGAGTATTTTGACCCAGTATTATTCAGTATTAGTCGTGTCGGTACCAATACTTGGTTTATACTGAACAAAATACTAAACCAATACATGCCTTCAGTTCTTTGTGCAGGTTTCTTGCATTGTTTATGTACAAGCTCCAATATTGGGCTTAACTTAGCCATGCACTTCTGTAAAATGCATTCATTGTTTTATTCTCTCAGCTGCACAAATGGAGCTGGGAATTGCTGATTGCTTCACAGCAGAAGGTGGATTGTGGCTGTACCTCATGCATCCATTTGGGGAACAACTGAAAAGAAATTAACATTTTCAGATTGTTGAGAGGAAAGTGATAGTTTGTAATAAGAATAAAAGCAATCAAATGCAGCCAAGTTTAATTTCCAGTCTTCTGTTTGGAGAATCTGCATTTCTCAACAATTTAGCCTTATTGATTCTGTTTCCCAGAAGTTGGTTTGATACATTTAGATGGTATAGTGTCAAGCAAGATTGATTTAGAGTTTGTTTGGGGCAGTGTAGTTTATTGATAAGCTGTTGCGCAGAAGCTGCCACGAGAAGCTGCTGCGCAGAAGCTGACTGACTGTTTATTTTTTTGTAGATTGAAAACACATATGCTATTGTTGTTTCTGTACAAATGATCGTTCTGCCCCTGTGCTTGGGCCAATGCAAAAGTTTTTGGGAACAAATCTAGTTTAATTACTGTTAAACCAATAAGAGTATTGAACTTGGTGATGTGTTTTGTTGTATTGTCGAGAAAATTGGAAGATTTATTGGTTAAATCTTCATAATGTTGTCTAAAAGTCCTGTATGATTTGCTTAATATAAATTGATTGCGATATTAATAAAGTTGATTGAATGCTAAAAATAATTTCCTAAAAGCTTTATAAATTAATAGCTTTTTTTTTTTAATAAATGCTTAAAACTTCTATTACACAAGAAATAAGTTAGCCTCAAAAACTTATTCCCAATGAAATCAAAATACTCGGTAAGACGATGAACTCCATAATGATTGAACATTTTCCTTGAGGCGAAGTTGATGATTCTCAACACAATACCTTCATCAATTCGAAAAATTTAACTTATAATCATACACTTTAAAACAAATGAGTTTTCGCAACATTTTATACATACTATCGCAGCGGTAAAAATCCCTGTTATTTTCACAACACTTTATGCTTTCTAAATAGTTCGACTATATATCTTCTAGTCTTTTATTTTCTTTTACGAAGCTTTGGCTAATACTCGTGTGATTAAAATTACTCGAATAAAAAAATCTTCTTAGCAACCATTTTAAGAAAAAATGCGACAACTTCATCAAAATAAAAAATTAAAATTATAGAAAATTAAGGAAAAAAAAACTAAGGAAAAATTAGTGTCTATTTATTTCATTAAAAATATGTGACAACAGCTTTAAAATTTTAGTAGGACATGGTGATATCTGAAGCACTGAAAAACAGAGGGGACATCTTACTGCTGCCAATCTTCAGAAAATCTTTCTCAGAGCTCATCATCTTCCCTTGCATTTTAAAGGAGCTTTTCACAGCTCTCCTGGTTGGAGGTGATAGAGAAAGTGAGAGCTCACTCTCATCTCCAGTCTCAATATTCTCACTAATTATCCCTTTATGATCTATTGAGCTTGGCTGCAAACTCAGCTGCAAATCTGGAATTGCACTCTTCTCCCTTGTAAGCCTCATCCTCTTGGCTTCAGAAGAAATTTGCTCCATACTTTCAAAGCTGTGGTCAGACTTAGCTGAACTTCTGTTGCACTGTTGATCCTGTGATTGCGTATATGATTAGGATGCTACAATTTAATAATTTGATCGTGACGAGCGTAAATACATCGGTTCGGCAGTTCCAAAAAAATCACTTGAATGATTAAATCGTAAATATCAATGTTTCAGGGTGGTCTGTAGGCAACTATTCCTAAAAATGAATATTTAATCATGCTCCTTAAACAAATATATCCATGATTTGAAATTCTGTATGTACCTGGAATGCAGAAGATGCTGACAAACGAGGCTGATGAAGTTCATCTTTAATCAAAGCTTCATGCCAGAAGGATTGGTTCAGCTTGCTAAAATTATCACTGCTGGTTCCATTCATCCTAAAAGCAGGCATAATTGACTGTATTCGAGGAGTCGGAGAGAGCTGGATCTGAGAGCAGCCACCTCCAATCCACTCAGAGCTTCTGCTCCTTTGCAGAGGCACATAGCTTTCTTCCATGAAGTGATCATTGGATCTATCAGAAATCGAAATCCCATCTTGCTTGCAATTCATTTGCTGATTAAAAACCGACTCTTGTTGTCTGTGCTAAGAAGCTCAGTTCATCAGCTTGAAATTTATTTCTGCTGCAAAAATGAGTTTTGTGGGAGAGTTTTATAGATTTTGTTATATTACCTGAAATTACCGTTTTTGAATTCAAAGCTTCTTTGTGCTTGAGACTGCCGCAGGAGACTGTAAAATCTTTCTGCTTCATGAATATATCGTAATTGTTGGCACGAACCGGCTGCTCTTTGGTACAGCATCTCCCTTCTTGGATGGGCATCAAATGTTGAAAATGCTGTTTCATTATTGCATAAAGATTAGTGTTTGATGGCCAAAATTTTTTTTTTAATTCTTTTGTGCAGGTCAATGTTTTGCTCTGTTTGTTCTGAAGTGGTCTTGTGCTAGTTTCAGTGCAAGTCCAGATGTGCAATTATTATTATTGGTTTGTAAACCTTATACCTGAAGAGAAGATGGCTCTTTCTTGTCCCAAAACATCAAGCTTCTTGCCTCTGTACATCTGCACATCAGTGAGGAAATATTAGAAAGGGGACTAAGAAAATTGTAGATTTGCAGAACACAACTTGCAGAGAAAATTGTTCGTATAATGCAATTAAGAGAAGCATTTTGATCTTGGATTATATGGGGAATTGTGATGAGGGGTATAATTCTTAGAAAAAAATATTTTTGGGCTGGATATGTAAATAAGCAAGTATTCTCATGAATTAGTTCATATGTGGCAGTTTTTACCTGCAAGTGGCTCTTTACATGGGCAATACTTAAGCCCCTTACATTCATCATCTGAAGTACTAACTTTGGGGTTGCTCCTGCACCAATCAAATGAATTAAAAAGAAGGAAAATAAAGCTAATAGGTTAATAAAATCATTATCTAGCTAAAATAAATGCAGAAACATGCTCAAATTTATTTATTTCTTTCTAAAAAAAGAGAAGAAGGCAATGAAAAGGATGGGGTGGGGGGAATTACTCTCATGGCCGCCCAGCCTTTCAACAGCATGAACAAAGGAGAGATGAAGCTCCGGTGTCCACCGCAGCCTTGGCATTTTAGACCTCACATATTGTCTCACGGCAGCCGATCGCGGGTCTCGGTTCTCCTCTCCATCCTCCATGCTTTTACTTGAGCCACCATCATTGTTGTTTCCATCATCTTCACTATTATTATTGTAGCTATAACTCTCTCCTCCTTCCTCCAAAACTTCTGTGGTGCTTCCATTGTTATCTTCATCATCTTGTTCTCCTCCATCTGCCATCAGTTCCTCATTAAGGTTCAGCTCAAGCTGCAATTTCTTTCCGCAACTTATTCCTTCACTTCTCTCATTAGTTTCTTCATCGTTCTCAATCTCCACCACTTCTACTGACTTCTCCCCTCCCATCTTAATCAGTCTCTCTTTCTGCACTGCTGTCAGAAGACTTATAGAGGAAGATGAAAGTACATGTAGGTGACTTTGAAGAACAATATCAAAACCCTATATATAGTGTAGATATCATTAATGGAGAGCTAAATGCCAAGAATGATAACACAAAAATGTTAGGAATATTTAATCATGGAGGACAGGACATGAACATGTATTCAAGACATTGACCATCTTTGTATTTTAGTTCCTGATGATCGAGGTGTGGAATCATATGGAGAGATGGAGAGGGGAGTAACAGAAGTCAGAAGAGTCAGTCACTTTAGAGGTTGACATTTGGCTCATAGAAGCAGCAAAGTGTCAATCATTATAACATATTTTCCTTTTCTGACATTTGACTTAATTGATACCTAAATTTAAGGGTAAGAACAAGCTTTTTAGCTCTTTGAATGAGCCAATTGTGAAGAACATTACATACGTTTACGAGCGCACACACAAACATACATACATATACACTACAAAAAACTTAATAATTAGCGTCAGAAAACTTTTGACACGAACTTTAGCATCGAATTTGTGTTTGTTTTACGTCGAAATGGATTAGGGGTGGGAATTGCATCACCTTCTCTCATTGCAAAATATTTGCATCGACCATTGTGTTGCCAAACTGTCGAAACAAAAGGTTCGTATCGAATGCAGCGTCAACAAATTTTAATTTCACCGCATTAAAATTACTTAATAGGGTCGACTATTCAGACAATATAACCTACGCAATGGAAAATATCGACACAAAGCTAACACACATGCTTAAAAATTCTAATCACATATGTTCATTTATCTTTTAGAGGGTAAGTTTTGTTGCCCTTTTGCGAAGTACAAAAATTAAGCGTACATAACACTAAAATAAGTCAAGTTGAATCTTTACTGCAGGATATTTCAACCTAATTATTGGTACTAGTTTGTAGATGATGAGTATGACCTAGATGTTCATTATGATCATGTTAATACTTCATCAAGTTCTGCCCATCTAATAGAATAAGATCCTAACATATAGGAAGAAATAATTTTTGTTGCCAACATAATTTTGTTAATTGGGAGTGTCCTTAAGAAGGATCAATTGTTGTGTTAATAGTTGTTTGTTATGTTATCAGGTTGATGCAATAAGGACTAAATGCTAATTCTATAGAGTTGAGGTATTCAAAATAAGGGGGTGAAAATGTAAAAATTAGAAAAATATTTCTTACAAGTATCTCTTCTACTTGCCACTCATACCCCAGTTTCAAAGACTATTCACTTTTACTCATACAACTCCTTACATGACATGAAAAAAGTACCATATGATAATAACTTTTTGAGTGATCTGTCAGATGTAGGAGCCTGAAAACACTTCAATCATATTTATCCTAACTTTGCAACTGAACCACACAACATAAGCTTGGTTTATGTGCAAATGAGTTCACACCATATAATTACACTGTAACACCTTTCTCATGTTAGTAAGTGATTATTACACTATATAATTTGTCCCCTAATACGTGCATGACCATGCATTTTTATTTCTTGCATTCATCATACTAGGTCCACATAGGTAAAAGAGAAAAATCGATGTCTATTTACAATCTCTAATAGACGAGCTTCATATATTATGGAAAACATGCATTTTAACTTTTGATATTAGTTCAAATTAAAGTTTTCATTTTAATGATTCTCTTATTTGAATGATTAATGATTTTTTGACTTATGGGACGCCATTTGGTTTGAGCACTATCAAAAAATTGGCTTGTCCTTATTACATGGATCTACCTTAGACATTTACCTAAAAAATGAAAGAAAAAAAAATTCTTGATTTGATTATCATCGATATTTTCTAGCTCACACTCACCCATTCAGATAGAATAGAGATGTCTACTGTAAAAATATTGTTGAAAAATTAAGTTCTTTCTTCAAAATAACTCTAGCTGATTTTTTGACAAATGATTAATGGATTACCATAAAACACTTAGAGGCTAGAACCAAATTCAAAGCATCTTCTTGATTTTAATGTTACATATAATTGGACAAAGCAGATCATGTTTGAGATCTTAACCGAAGGACTAATCTGATTAGACATAATCTCAATGTCATGCATATTGAGATGATATTTTTAATAATATATTTAATAATGTGATGGATATAAAAAGTAAAATAAAAGTTAATATCAAAGCAAGATTGGACTTGAAGGAGTGTTGCAAGAGAAGGGGGTTAGAACTACAAGTGACAAATGCATGCAAACTAATAAGACCTAATGCAACAGATTGTCTTATATTGGATCAACAAAGAACAATATGTGAATGGATGCATTCTCTGAAGTTTTATTAAAGAAATATTTACCCTAGAGGATATCACGGGGACTTAAGAAGAGATTTTTCAAATTATGGATGAACATGATAATGATATAAATAAAGAAATTTTAAGTTCATCATTAGCTAACTCATATAATGTAATAGACTAATAGTGGTATGTATATTTAGATTTTAGTATCTTTCTAATTTTATCTATTATAGTATTAACTTTCTACATTTTACATTTTTTGTTCTGCATATTTCTACTTTTATTTTTAGTATTTTAATAGGAGTTACAACATATTTCTTGTTTTGATTATGCACCTTCCTATTTTTACTTTTGATGATTATATTATACTTCTTCTGCTTACTTTTGTTGCTTAGTAATTTCAGTAATGTATTTCTTCTTATTATAGGTGACTTAAAATGATAGTGGAGAATAGGCAACACACCGACCTCCATCTCATGGTTTTTGTACTTTTAAAAGGACAAATAAGTTAGTATCCTGCTCTGCCTCACACAACACTTGTGTTGCATTGATTAGTAGCACCACCACCAATACAACCCCTCTCGCACCTTTTACCACCACTCTGATCAAGTCTGCTACTCCTTTTTGATTATGTAGTAGCCCCTTTTGCACATGTTCTGAGAACTCAACTATTAACTCCCAATAAGCCAAAACCTCCCACATAATTAACAGCTGCCTCCTTCGATGAGCCGAACCCTTCTACTATTGCTATTGCGAGGCAGGACACCTCTGAATGGGTATATATTGAGCCGTAGTGAGACTCAAAAGTTTTGTTTTATAAAGCACCTCAAAACTCTCTTTAACTTTGCCTCTTATACCTCTCTAGTTCAACAAGAATGATTATGGGAAAAGTTAAAGATTCTTCTAAAAAAATTACTTTAGGTGCTTAGGAAGAATCTTAAATTCTAATTTTAGGGCCTCAACTATAGATGATACTAAAGTTATAACAGTAGTTGAGGAATCTGATGGTTCAAACCTTTCTTTATCACTCCAGAGATTACTTATAACAATAGACATGATCCTTTCTTCGAGGTTTCACAATTTTCCTCAATTAAATCTAGCTACATTAGGCCCATCTCTAAAGTTTTTTTGAATTGGCTTCTAACTCACCTTGTAATCATATCCACTTTATGGCATGCATTATCCCTAGGGTCGTTGGGGCACTTCATTGATTTCAAAATGTTAAAATTAATCTCATGCTTAGTCACTATTATTATAAGTTCCCTTTTTTTAACATCAACCATGTCCCTTCTAGTGGTTAAGAAAGGTCTACCTAGTATGATAGTGATTTTTTTATCCTCCTCCATGTCTAAAATTATAAAGCCCACTAGGAAGATAAATTTAAATAGCTTAACTAACATAGTTTCTATTAACCCCTTAGGATAAGTAAAAGTACAATCAGCTAAATAAAAGATTACAATGGTGGGTTGAACTTCTTCTTAACCAAGTCTCATAAAGATCAATAAGGACATGAAGTTAATAATGGCTGCAAAGTTTTATAAAGCCTTCCAAAAAAAAATCTATTATTGTATAGGGAATGGTGAAGCTACCTGGGTGCTTTAATTTTTATGGAAGTTTCTTCTATTGAATCACATTACACTTCTCAATTAAGACCACAATCTCATAATCACCTAGTTTTATTTTTTATGAAGTATATCCTTCAAAAAATTAATGTAACTTGACATTTGTTGTAATGCTAGCACAAATAGAAAGTTCATAGTGAGTTTTTGGAACACTTTTGGAAATTTGGAGAACTTTTGGTCTAACTTCTATTTTTGAAGTATCTAAAAAAATGATTATTGTGGTCTCTCAAGCTCCTTCCCAGGAGATGATGGTGTTTTTCCTAAATCTTTTGATTTTTTTTTAATTAGTCTCTCAGGCTTAAGGTCAAACCTCTCTCCTCGAGGCTCTTCTATTATAGCCTCTCCATGATCCTTTCCACATCCAAGTCTAATGGCTTTACACTGTTCCTTTCCCTTTTCTTTTGGATTCACTTTAGTGTTATTGGGTAATGTCCATTGGAATATGATGATCAAAGAATTTGCTATTTCCACTCAATGATTCTTGATATTTCTTATGGCCACAACTTGAATTTGTA
>NEWO01000320.1:287623-304439 GCA_003013225.1 Phalaenopsis aphrodite | reverse complement strand
TCTTATATCTCCAACACTTAGATGGTTGAGACCAACATGGTGAGACTCAAAGGGAGTTCCCATATGATGATCAGACCCTATGTTTGCCCGGCTCACTTCACCCCCCTCGTCATCTTCACAAAACTTTTAACCTACCCCACATTTTTCAAAAATCACCAAAGTTAACCTAACCTTACCAAACTTTGAACCCAAAATTCAAAACCAAGCCCCATGGACCCTAAATTCAAATTTACATCTCAAATCCACCCTAAGTCCAAAATCAAATCCAATCCCATCCAATTTCAAACTCAAAATCCAAAATTAGGAAGTTTAAATCCAAATTCACCTTAAATCCATTTGAACCCATGCGTTAAGTTCAATTTTACCAAAATTGTGTCCTAAATTTTTGCATGACATAGCCTAAAAAATCCACCAAAATTTACCAGACCCTTAATTGTGCTCTGACATTTGAATCTCATCCCAGGCTCGATTTTGGCTAGACCTGAACCAAAAAAAAAAAAGAAAAAAAAACACCACTTGCAAGACCGCAGGAGCAAACATGTAATAACACCACGATACACCCCCGATACTACCACAATAACACCATCTCAATGCCGCCGCCGCAAATCTCCCGATAACACCTTGCTTCTGTGCTGATGCAACCACAATAACTATGCTTTCTCAATTCATTGCCAATAACCCTGCAATACTATCACTAATAATACCTCCAACAACACCACTGTCGTGGAACCACGGTAACCCTGCAATACTACCACCAATAACACCATCTCAATTTTGCGGTCACAAACCCGCAATAACACCATGATATAATTGCGGTATTACCCACGATAATACCACTCCCAAGCCGCAGTAATTTCTACTTATAACATCGCACAATACTGCGACAATACTACCATAGCCATGCAATACACGCACAATGACACCGCTTTTTCTCACGTTCTCACCGATAAATCTCCATAACACTGCGGTAACACTCCCAATAACACCGAATTGAAATTGTAGGCGCAAAACCATAATAACACCACAATACATTCTCAATATTAACACAATACCATCAGCTAATATGACTGCAATTTCCTCCATAGCGCCAATGCTACTCAGCCCACACTATCCAACCCCAAATACAACCTTCAATAGCACCATGACCACGGTCCTGAGCCAATACAACCACGATCTAACTTCAATAACACCATGATCCTAAATTCAAATTTCAAATGCAAATTAACTGCCCATAACCTAGGCTTTAATTGAGTTTATTGAGGTGTTATTACCTTTTAATTAAGCTTTGCATTGATTGGGAGAGGCTTCTCTCCATATTTGCCCTGAAACGACTATTTTGAAGGTTTTAACACAAGAAAAATAGAGTTTTTCCTAAGGTTGGCTAGAGGGAACCAGAGAGAGCCGGGGAGTTCTTTTCACTCCCAGAGCCTTGAAAAACTTTTCCCAACCACCCACAACCCCCTATACAATAATAGAAAGCTCTAATTTCTCTGTTTAAATCCAGGATTTTCTTTAACCTTTGGTAAAACTCCAACAAAACTCACAACTAATCCGCTCAAAAGCTTCATCATACCCCGAACCCCCTAAATCAAAACCTCACCTTATTGCGACCTCCAACATAGCCCTAGCTAAACCTGAGCCACTTTTGGCCTAGTTCATACATAGACCTTACCTTAGAGGAATCCAATGCTTGGAGGAAGTTTGTAGGATTTAGGCATAGCTTCTGCAACCACCCAAGAGGCCTCACCTTTTTGGCTAAGGTATAGACTCAAAACTCTTATTTTCTTCTTAGTTTTGGACCTTTATGAAGCAAATGAACATTTCATGCCCACATAGTCATATGGATAGGATCATTTAACCTAGTTGATAGTGTAGGATCAAATTGTGTTTGATTTCATTAAGAATCAAGGGGGATCTTAAGGTTTTAGTTCAGGTGACTTTCGGGGATTATTTCTTTTTTTTGGACCTCGTTCGCTCTTATAAGTCAGTTGGAGGGATCTCTTGCTAGCACTTTGCCCTGTCGTTGTGTGTGCACATCAACCGTAAAAAAACTCTTTGAGTTTGAGTTTCCCAACATAGATGAGTTCTTCGATCAAGTTATGGAGGTGACAACATTCCTCTGTGTCGTGAACATGGTCACGATAATATTGACAATATTTTTTTGGTTCTTGTAAGGCCGGGGCGGCTTTCAATAGTTGGTCTGGCTTGAAGTAGTCCTTATTTTATATGGTCTGGATTTAACTATCAAAATGTTGAGGGGTGTCAAACCATGCATTTCTCTGTAAACATGTGGTCATTCATAATATTGAACCGACCGTTGATCAATGCATTACTTTTGGCCATGGTTGCCTTCGTCATTCCTCCGATGATCCCAGGATCAAGAGTTATTGTTTCGGTGACAGGAGTCCTTCACTTTACGTAGTTCGCCTCATTCTTTCTACTTTATTGAGGGATGGTCAGGTGCTTACCCTTCGGTGAGCTCTGGAGATCTTCTTCGGCGAGTATATAGTTGTTCGCCATTTTCAATTCTTCTGCAAAAGTAGTAGATTTAAATGGATTTAAGTCATAATTAAATAACTTGCTTCAAACTCCTTGCTTCAAGGTTGTTCCATCAATTTTCAACTTCAGATTCCTAACTTCCAGCATCTCATTCTGGAAGCGGGTGATGTAAGCCTGTAGACCTCATTTTTCCTCGACTTTTGAATGTTTGAGAAGTACAAAACAAAGAATCTTTAAACTTGTAGTCACTTGGGATGGTTTTGGTTGGCATACCGTTTAACCAACAAAGGGCCAACTCTTTTATAGTGATTAAGAAAAGATGCCAGATTATAAGGTTGCCAATCTTAAGGAGACCGACAGATGATTTGAATGACATGACTTGGTTTATTGGGTCAGTCTTCCCTTTGTAAGAATTTAAGAAAGGAATCTTAATCTTGGGTGGAGTTATCACTTCTTTGATTAAGCGAGTAAAGAACCTTCCTACAAGAGTTCGGACAGGCACTCACATCCATTCTTCCCATTGCTTGTTTGTCTGTGCAGATGCGGCTGTGTCGGTGTTTTGGGAATTGCCTTGTCCCTCTTTCTGCAGGTTGTTGGCCTGGTTGTGTAGGATAGGCGGGTTTCCTGGTGGGGGCCTTTGGGGACGCACCCCCTAAGACTCCGCTTCGAGGCAAGGCGTCTGGTCATTACTCTAGGTGATTGTTGCCTAGAGGACTTTGAATTGCTTCATCCTGAAGGTTATTTGGCCTCGTAATCTCTGCACCTGCACATGGACGACTGGTTGCGTAGTGTCTCTGTTGGGTTCCATGCGTGTTATCTCTCATTGGGAAGTTTCTTTTTTGTAGTTAGCTCCGCTTCTCGTTTGTGGCATGTCAATGCTCACCGTATCGCCCTTCAGGATGTTGAATCCCTGATTACCTCTTTATGAACATGCCTTGAGCATTAGAGTCAAGTGAAGGAGATAAAAGAAAGTTGAGTGGGTCAAGACTTTATTATCGGGGAATTTGGGGGAGAGTCTAAATGGTCTGCCTCCCTTTGGCTGTCCTTTTGTCTCTTATTGATAGAAACATATTTTTCACAATTACAGAAAAGGAGGGAACAATTATGGAAGTCGTTCTTAATGTAATTAATGCTCTGATTAATTATATGGATTGTATACCATTTAGATATTTTACTGTTTGAATTCTAACATAGCGTTAATTGACACATCGACTTGCTTGACTTCGACAGGTTGAGACGATCGGTGAGCGGAAACCTTGTCTTGTCTTGGTCGACCAAGAAATCCAGTTGTGTGTTGATCTCGTTTGTCATGACGAAAAGTAGATTGGTGATGGGTCAATTTGTTTCATTTGGTGAGTTGTGGCTCGTTAGTCATTTGGCTCAATTCTTACAAGGCCTGCATCTTCGTCGCTTTGGCCGGACATTCCCTTTCACAAGGTCTTGGGTGAATCTTGTTGCTACCTATGCGGGATATCTGATGAGACTCGCTGCATAAATTATTTGTGCCTCGCTCTTGATGGGTCTTGTCACTATCGAGCAGTAAAACATTTCTGGAGCATTGGCCTATCCAAGGTTTAGAGACGTGCATTCTCATGCTTGGCGCTAAATTGTCGGTTGATCTCTTACCTTGGAGGGAAGCTTAGTAGCCCCTCAACCATTCATTTTTTTGAGATTCGTGCCTATAGTTCTGGTGGATACATGTATGATTATAATCTAAACAATGTAATAAAATCTATACAGCTACGAACATGGGCGGACCCAAGTAGGGCTCAGGGGGTAATTGCCCCGCACAAATTCAGATTTTAACTTTTATGGGAGGACAATTTAATCATTTGCCCCTCATAAAATATCAGTTTTGTCCCTCCTTAAATATCATCTTGCCCATCGTTGCTCAAACCCCTCCCACAGTGTGTCCCCCGCACACACAAAAAAAACGGTGGGTTTTGGTAGACAAAATGTATAATTTTGGGATTTCAGAATATTCTACTTGTCTAACACATCATGCAAGTTCATATACTTAAATCATTTCATCATGTAAATTTAACTATGATTGCATGAATACAAATAAACAACAAAGAGCATATAATAAAGAGACAAAAGACCATAAAATATACTTTTTTCCTTAAAAAATCTGTATTTACAGTTAAAATAACTTCAAATCAAGACTATGGTGCTCAAATAATTGAAATGAGAAATAAACAATTTGAACATTGTTGGCTTGAGACTTGAAGATCAATCATCCAAATATATTAATCAGCCAATTGACCCAAATCCTTAGACCCTGCCAGATGGGCCTGCAGGAGAGAAAGGCTTAACATGAATAAATTAAGTCAAAATGTAATTAGCTTTCACTTTAATTCGTCTACATTTGCATCCCTGACTACATCTGTAGTCAATTGTGCTTCAGAGTCTTTAATTTTGATTTTATCTGGATAAAAAAATAATAAAAAAATTAGAAAGCAGTGAAATTTTTAGATTTGATTGGACATTTGGTCAATTGTGATTACCAACATGTGTTAAAAACTTATTATTTACTAAATTATTGTTATTTCAAATAAGAATACAAATTAAAATTAAAATTAAATTATGAGCTTGACATCTAGCCACATTTTAACTATTTCGGCTAAGCTTAATTGGTTTCTGGTCAGCTCAATCGGTTCACCTCGGTAGGTCATCTGGCCCGAGTCGGTCTTCCAGACAGCGGGTCATCCAGGCAACACGTAATTCAAACTATCGATCGTCCAAACAACAAATCATCGTTCAGACGCCAGATCGTCCCGGCCGCGGGTCATCTCTCAGAGGGAAAAAAATTGCGTATGTAAGACGTACGCATCATTGCGTACATTTTCGAGGTTATACATAAAGTATAAAGGGGTTATATCTGCGTTATACCCTCTTGTAACCTCCATGCAACCTTATGTAACGTACCTGTAACCTACAAATAAGTTCTGCGCTTCTGTTTTCATATACTAAAAATTTATTTGTAGGTTGCAGGTAGGTTACAAGGGGGTATAACACAGATATAACTTTCTTATACCCTTTGTATAATCTCCAAAACGTACGTAGCGCTGCGTACGCCTTACGTACGCAAATTTTTTCCCTCTCCGAGAGAGCCGACATAACATTCAGTCAAAACATATATCATAGTAACTGCCACTGTAACTAGAGATTCTAAAGCTACATAAAACTAGAGTTAATCAGTCTTAATCACCACCGATTAGAATACTTCTGAAATCACAATCATGTCTGCGTCTGATCTCCCCCCCACCCATTTGTATTTATATACTTATATTCAAAAGAAAATATTTAACGTTGCATGGCCGGTCCACTGCACACCTTAGACTTATTGACCGCCTGTAGCTTCCTGGGTTGTGCTCTTGATGTAGACCTCTTAATTTCATATTTACATTGCAATAAACAAATTTCAGATAATGTAAACACCATATGTTAGTAGCTTATGCACGTCTAATTATTCCCAGAACGAAGGACAGTGACATCAAAGCTCATGACTAATTTAAATATGGTGGTAATTAGAGCATTAATTAGTAATTAATGTTATGGTGGAGATGGCCATATGTTGATGGGCAGCATATTATGCCCATTGTGTGGCCAATACAACATTGATCAATATATTGCTTAGACAATGATGTTTAAAATTGAATGATTTACAGACATGTCATATAATTCTTATGTATTTATGTATCTAATACGTGTGCAAGTTACATTTTTTTTTTTAATGCAAACGACTTTTATGCATGAAAAATGTGCATGTCAATAAGCATTGGAATTGGGCTGTATGTATGTAAATGCGACATAGTTATATCATCTATCTATATGTATTTATTGGGAAGGTGATGAAGTCTTAGGGTTGTAATGGTGTCATGCATATTGCATTTAGTATCTATCATATTTCAAGGAATTTGAAATTTGTAAATAATGAGCTTTCTATGATATTCTAAATTCTATGAAAAATAATTTACAATTGCTTTATTTTGGTATCAAGCATTTGAGAAATTTAAATTTTTTTTATTTCCTTTCTATTATATTTGTGATAACAAAAAGCAACTGTGTTGTGTGGAGCCCGGTTTAAATAATAAAAAAAAGGTAAATATATACTCCCGCCTCTCTCTCTCCAAGTTCGCCTCTCTCGTTCGCGAAACAGAAAGGCTTCCTACGATCCGTCTCTCGCGAAGCAGAAACTCCTCTCCCGTCTCCGCCCACGCCTCAATCAGTTCGTGAAAGATTCTTCTAGTGCTTGGCAGAAGGAAGAAGAAGATAGTGGAAGAAGAAGATGCTCTTCTTGATTTCTTCTTGTTGGCTTGCGGCAGAAGAGAAGTAGGTTTTTTCTCTTGTACGTTTTTCTTCTTCTCTGGTGTATCTCAGTTTAGAGAGAGAAGAGTGAAGAATTGAGAGAAAGAGTTCGCTCTTGTAATTGGAGACGATCCACTGGTGTAAATTCTTCAATTAGTAAAATCCTCTACAACTCCATGGATGTAGGCAATTTGGCAAACCCGTAAATCTGTGTGTTCTGCTATGTTGTTTTATGGTGTGAATTTTATCGTTCTATTTTTCTCTTCACCGTCGATCATTCTGTTTCAATATACCACAACAACTGGTATCATAGCCAATGGTTGCGGATGAAGAGAAGGTTTCAGGGATCGAGAAGTTCGATGGCACAGATTTTGGTTACCGGAGGATGCAGATAGAGGATTACCTTTATAGGAAGAAGCTCCATCTTCCGTTATTGGGGAAAAGACCGGAAAGAATGGATGAAGCTGAATGGAATTTGTTGGATCGATAGGTTCTGGGGGTTATTCGATTGACCCTATCGAGGTCTGTTGCACATAACGTCATCAAGGAGAGGACGACTGCAGATCTTATGGCAGCACTGTCAGGTATGTATGAAAAGTCATCGGCGAATAACAAGGTATATCTGATGAAGAAGTTATTCAATTTGAAGATGGCGGAAGGTACATCTGTTGTACAATACCTAAATGATTTCTATAATATCACAAATAAATTATCGTCTGTGGAAATTGAATTTGATGATGAGATACGTGCACTGATCTTGTTGACTTCATTGTCAATAGCTGAGAAGTTATGAGGATGGTTGTCAGTAATTCTGCAGGTAAATCAAAATTGAAATATGAAGATATTTGTGATTTGATTTTGGCTGAGGAGGTTCGCAGGAAATATTCTGGCGAGATATCATGTTCGAGTTCAACATTAAATGTTGATTCCAGAAGGAGATTACAGAATAAGAACTCAAACATGGAAAGGTCAAAATCAAAGAATAAAAGCAGGAGCAAGTCAAGGTTTGGTAAACAAGTAACTTACTGGAATTGTGGCAAAACTGACCACATAATGAGAAACTGCAGGAATCCTATAAAGAAGGAGAAAGACGATGCAAATGTGGTAACTGAAGAATCACAGGATGCACTACTGTTGACAGTTCATAGTCCTGTTGATGATTAGATACTGGATTCAGGGGTTCCTTCCCATACAACTTTCCATCGGGAATTGATGCAGAATTATGTTGCAGGTGACTTTGGGAAAGTATATCTGATAGAAGGAGAAACTCTAAAAGTGGTAGGAATGGAAGATATTGACATTGCACTTCCAAATAAGAACAAGTGGACTTTGTAAAAGGTCAGACACATTTATGAACTGAAGAAAAACCTCATTTTTGTTGGGCAGCTTGATGAATGTGGACATTCAGTAGTTTTCTCAGATAGCACCTGAAAGGTTACTAAAGGAGCATTGGTACTGGCTCGGGGTAAGAAAACATGTATGTTATATATAACTACTGGTTTAATTAACAGTGTTGATACTACTATTGTAGAGAGCACAACAGAGTTGTGGCATTGCAGACTTGACCACATGAGTCAAAGAGGTATGAAGGAACTTCAGTCCAGAGGGAAGCTAACAGAACTGAAGTCAGTTGATCTCGGCATCTGTGAGAGTTGCATTATGGGTAAGCAGAGGAATGTCAGTTTCTTGAAAGGTGGTAGGATGCCAAAGACAGGAAAGTTGGATCTTGTACACACAGATGTGTGAGGACCTTCTCCAGTGGCATCTTTTGGAGGCTCTTGTTACTACGTCACATTTATTGATGATCATAGCAGAAAGGTATGAGTTTATTTCTTAAAGTATAAATCTGATGTATTCAGTGTGTTTAGAACTTGAAAGTCCATGATTGAGACTGAAACATGCTTAAAGCTGAAATGTCTGAGGTCTAATTATAGTGGTGAGTACGTTGATGGTGGGTTCAACGAGTACTGTGCAGCTCAGGGAATCAGAATGGAGAAAACCACTCCGGGGACACCACAACAAAGTGTTGCAAAGCGCATGAACATGACCATTAATGAGCAGGCTAAAAACATGAGATTGCACACTAGACTACTACCTACTTTCTGGGCAGCAACGGTCAGCACATCAATTTATTTGATAAACATGGGGCCATCTATTCCATTAAACTGTGAATTACCTGAAGAAGTCCGAAGTGAGAAAGTGATCAAATTTTCTCACCTTAAGACTTTTGATTGTCTTTCTTATATTCTCATTAATCCTAATGCTTGGAATAAGCTTGAGGCTAAGTCAAAAAGGTGTTATTTCATTGGCTATGGAGATGAGGCATTTGGATATCGATTTTGGGAGGATCAGGGTCAGAAGATCATAAGGAGTAGGAACGTGATTTTTAATGAGAATGTTATGTACAAGGACAAGTCCAGTACAGTTTCTGAAACAACACTACAGAAATTTGAGCTGGTAAAGTTTGATGATTTACCAGAGGTCAAAGTGCAGGACTGAGATGTAGGTGACAAGGAGAGTAGATCTGGGGCATCCACTCCTATTATTCCATAGTCAGTTTCAGAGCACTTTACCTCTACAAAAGCACTTCACAGGTTAGAAAGGGCTAGACGTTCTCCACAGCATTATTCTCCAACTTTGAACTATATTTTGTTGACAGATGATGGAGAACCTCTGAGTTATGAAGAAAACTTTTAAGATGAATATTCGAGCAAGTGGGAGCTAGCCATGAAGGAAGAGATGAATTGTCTGCTAGAAAATCAAACTTGGGAGTTAGTAGATCTTCCATCTGGGAAGAAGGCATTACACAATAAGTGGGTGTACCAGGTGAAGACTGAGCATGATGACAGTAAGACGTACAATGCTAGACTTGTTGTAAAGGGTTTTCAGCAAAAACACGGTATTGATTATTCCAAGATTTTCTCTCCTGTGGTGAAGCTTACAACCATCAGAATGGTGTTGTCTATGGTGGCAACTGAATATCTCTTCCTTGAGCATTTAGATGTGAAGACAACCTTTCTTCATGGGGATCTTGAAGAAGACATCTACATGCACTAACCTGAAGGGTTCATAGTACAGGGAAAGGAAAATTTAGTTTGCATATTGAAGAAGAGTTTGTATGACCTGAAACGAGCTCCTATACAATGGTACAAGAAATTTGATAATTTCATGCACAGTTCAGGGTACAGCTGATGTCAGGCAGATCACTATTGATATGTCAGGTATTTTGATAATTCCTATATCATCCTACTTTTGTATGTGGATGATATGCTTATTGCAAATGCTAGTATTGAGGAGATCAATAATCTGAAGGAGCATATTTTAAAGCACTTTGCAATGAAGGATTTGGGAGCGGCAAAGCAAATCCTTGGTATGAGAATTGTCAGAGATAGAGTCAGAGGCATGTTGAGACTCTCTCAGGCTGAGTATGTGAGAAAAGTACCTAGCAGGCTCAATATAGAAGCCACTTCAGGCTCAACAAGAAGTCAGAGGAGGAACAAGATCACATGAGTAAGGTTCCTTATGTTTCAGCTATTGGTTCACTTATGTATGTTATGGTTTGCATCATACCAGATATTGCCCATGCAGTGGGAGTTGTTAGCAGATACATGAGTAATCCAAAAAAGGAACATTAAGAAGCAGTGAAGTAGATCTCGAGGTACCTAAGTGGCTCTGCTAAACTTGCTTGTGTTTCTCAGAAAAGAGTTCAGAGGTACAGGGCTATGTTGGTGTTGATCTAGATGGAGACATTGATACCAGAAGAAGTACTACATGCTATATTTATACTATTGGTGGCACTGCGGTATCATGAGGCTCTAATCTGCTAAAGACAGTTTCATTGTCTACTACAGAAGCTGAGAATCTAATAGTGTCAGAGGCTGCAAAGGAGATGATATGACTACAAGGCTTCTTGAAAGAATTAGGAAAGAAGGATCAGATGGGCATACTCTATAGTGATAGTTAGAGGGTCATATTCTTTGTCAGGAATCCAACATTTCAATCCAGGACTAAGCACATTCAGATCAGGTATCACTTCATTCGGTCATTGTTGGATGACGGACAATTGTTGTTTGAGAAAATTTTTGGAAGCCAAAACCCTGCTGATATGTTGACAAATGGTATTACTCTGGAGAAAGTGAAGTTGTGCGCAACTTCAGTTGGTCTTCTGGGGTGAAGACATTGGCCTTAAGTTGCAGAGGTGGAGGATAACACATTTGAGGAAAAGGGCTACGTCGCCAGTGAAGGATATCAGTTTGAGGAAGAAGTTGGAGTCTGTGTACCGGTCTCCAAGTGGAAGATTTGTTGTGTGGAGTCCTGCTCAAATAAAAAAAAGGTAAATATATACTCCCGCCTCTCTCTCTCCCACATTCGCCTCTCTCGTTCACGAAACAGAAAGGCTTCCCACGATCCGTCTCTCGCAAAATAGGAACTCCTCTCCCATCTCGGCCCACGCCACCTTCAGTTCGTGAAAGATTCTTCTAGTGCTTGGCAGAATGAAGAAGAAGATAGTGGAAGAAGAAGGTGCTCTTCTTGATTTCTTCTTGTTGTCTTGCGGCAAAAGAGAAGTAGGTTTTTCTCTTGTAAGTTTTTCTTCTTCTTTGGTGTATCTCAGTTTAGAGAGAGAAGAGTGAAGAATTGAGAGAAAGAGTACGCTATTGTAATTGGAGACGATCCACTGGTGTAAATTCCTTAATTAGTAAAATCCTCTGCAACTCTGTGGATGTAGGCAATTTGTCGAACCACATAAATCTGTGTGTTCCGCTATGTTGTTTTCTGGTGTGAATTTTATCGTTCTATTTTTCACTTCATCATTGATTGTTTTGTTTCAATATACCACAAAAAACTGCCCTTTAGATTAAATCAATGTTGCATGAGTTCCGAAATAAAACTACCATAATGGATTAACATCTATGAAGTAACTCAACTCAAAACTAACATACACCAAAATTTATCTAATATTTTCTAATGTAGATGATGTTTCTTTATGGACCTAATTGTATTTATGTTTATATTTGATTGATGTAATGTTCACATATGCATTCCTTAATGTGTTTTCAAGAATTTTGGTACCTGGATAATCACACAATACAACCCATGACCTCACTTATGATGAACCTTAGTAGAGTTGTACAATTTATTAACTATGATATAACTTATGATTGCAACTTATAGATTTTATTACAATATTTAGAGATGTTTGATGTTTGTTTTTGTATCATTATTGTCATATTGATATAAAATCTTTGAATTTAATAATGTATATTAGTTTCTAAATTTTTATGAGTATTCTATAATAATGATGAAATCTTATTCATTGACTTCTCATTTCTCTCTCCTCTTACTCTCCCCACACTATTCTAAAAGCTCCATCTGTTATTTATCCTTACCTTGTTTGAGCTTGAGATGTTGTAGCATGGTGCCATAGAGGTCTACTTAAGAGTTAGATATCTTAAGTATTTTCTTAGTTTTTAGGTAGGGTACTTTTTTCTTTTGAAAAAATACAATAGTTCATTGCTCATGTAATTTCACATATGATTTTCATTAATCCATAAATGATTTATTTTTTTAATAGTTTTTCATCAATTCTCATTGATGAAGTATAACATTTCTTTTATATTCCTATAATTTCTACAATTCTTTTTGACAATAAAGAGATGTTGAAGTATTTTATGTGTTCATATGATTATTAAATAATTAGTTTATTTTTCTTATCATATGAAAGGTTGCGCATAATTATGAATATCAATGTTGATAATGTTACATAAGATTCCATATGAAACACACATTATAGTTAGCATGCATTACGTGCATCAAGCATAATTCATGGCATTTTAATCTGCAAGTTTTCATACATGTTATATAATATTATCCATGTAATCTTATACACATTTATTATTAGGTTGTGATTCTACATCATTATATGTAGGCTTCTAACATATATATTTATATTTTGGACATGGTTTTGTGATTCACATAAGATTGACATGCATCCATGAAATTATATACTCATTCGTACATATTATTACATATTTGTCGGCACTATTTTTGGTGTGGGGTTTGCCCGTAAGAAGCTGTCGGTCATCGAAATTGAAATCTCGTTGCCCGCTTCGGAAGGACGTTAAAAAATTTAGTTTTGAAAAATATGGAGTCAAACTGACCCCATAATTTTCATAGTTTAGATGAAAGAACGCTTTACCTCAAATCTTGTATCTTTCCCAAAGGATGAACACAAGAATTGAGGGTGAAGTTCGATCAAATAAACTAGAGAAAGTTATGACATCCGTTTGANAAAAAGAAGAGTTTTGAATTTCTAATGGTGGGGTACCTCTTCTAGTTTTCTAAGACTAGTCAATAGGAAAGTCCTATAGCTAGACCTAGGCTACTAAAGAAATTTCTAGACCTCAACCAAAAGTGAGGTCAACAATATTATTATATGATGTGCAATTTAAGACATTTGATATGTATGAATTATGGAAATGATGGCACTTATGTATGAACTGAAATTAATGTATACGCATGTTGAAATGAATGATTGAACATAAAATTATATGTTGTTTAATTTTATTGTAAAGGTCCCTATAAGTTGTAAAATTGATAGGCATACCATGTTGATATAATAGCAGAGTAGGTTTTGGTTTGACACTAATAGATGACATAGAAATCAAAGTGACTATTTGTATACAATTATGGGTATATATACCTTTGGTAGTTGGGAAATGTTTGAAAACTTTAATATGATTAAAGAAGCCACCTAGGTTCTACAAAATAACATTTTTTTATAATTGGTTAATGAGATTCACATAGATAGAAATGTATTCCATAGCTAATTTCTTACTTACATGGGCATAATATATTATGTTTAATTATATTTGCGGTTAAGTGCAAAACATAGAACATGAAATAGATAAATATTCAAGACACTTTGATAGTTTGAATTTGACTATATTATAAAGTGTTGCACAATCATATATAGCTAAAGATTAGTTACTATGGGTTAAAATTATATTTAACAATTTGAAGTTCTATAAAGATTAACATGTTCTACTAATATGGTCTTAATAGAGGAAGGGACAAATCATAGGCTATTTTGATAACATAAAGAAAAAGAAGAAGAAGATATATTAAATAAAATGTTATACTAAATGAAAATATTAGTTATCTTGTGATATTGTTTCATCCCAACATAGGTGAGGTGGTAAGCTCAAGAGTCTTTTTTGGATGGGGGAATATATTTGTGCAATATAAGGTAAAGTGTATAGTGTTGGTGAGGTAAAAAACTTTGATAAACACTCCAAAAGAGTTATGCTTTAATTTTTTAAGAGGATTGAAAAATATTCTCAAGTAGCCATGAATGTTATTCTAGAATAAAGACATGTCTAAGTTTGTAGAAAAAGCGTGACTAGTTAAGAATGAGAAAAACAATGTGTAATAGAAGCGGGATACTAAAAAATAAATTTTGGTGAAGATTTATCAAAGAGTAGCTTTGATAAAAAGTTATCTAGATTAATGTTTAGACATTCAGGGAAGAATATTTAACTTATGTTAGTGTTGGGTATACAAAATTTTTTAGGAGGGCTCCCAAGAAAATGCTACTAGGTATTGCTTTAGATGTGGATAACTTAGGTAAAGTATAGTTCATAATAAGAGAAATATATTTAAATAGAGTCTAGATCTAAGTAGATATTATAAACAATTGGAAATTGAGAGCAGTTCAACAAAATAAATGTAATAGAGACTATATATGCAAAATTTGGAAAAAAATGTTCTAAACCTAAGAATAACTCATATAGAGTAATTTACTCACATATATAAAGTTATTTAGTTTAGAGCGTTTCTTGGCAAAATGGGAACAAAATAATGTATAAGATATTATTACTTGTATAATATTTACTTCTAAATATTTAAGTATACTATTAGTTTACTAAAGTTATATCACACATCATCTTTAATAATTTTTTTTTACATTATCTTGTTTACCTCCTATTATTTTAATTGTTAGCTTATCAATTGTATTTCATACTCAAGATAAAATGAGTGATATTTATGCATACAGAAGTGTTATTTATTTGATGCTATAAGATTACAAATTTGAATAAAAAATATTCCAACAAAATTTAACATTATGTTAACAATTATTTCATTGAGTAGATATGGTAAATATACTGATTATGGAAAGAAAAATAAATTTTTAATTCTTGGTATTGACAATAAAGAGATATATTTTTATGAAATCAATGTTGTATTCTCATCTGTAAATTTAGTAGTTTTTATCAATATAATATTGGTGAAAAGGATTATTATGTTTGTGGTTCATGAAAAATATGTTTGTTAATTTGGTAAAATTAATTTATTTGGCCCATGCATGATTCATGTAAGTACATGAGTCATTCAAATAAAATAATATTAAATTCCAAGATCTTTCTCATAAGGAATGAGATTAAAATTTCAAATTAAGTTAATTATTGACTCTTCTTCAAACAGGTATAGGACTGCTCCAGGTTACCTCGAATGGTGATGACCTCCTTGCCTCTTGTAAACTTTACTGCTACATAGTACCATGAAGTGACAAACTTGAAGTTGTTGAGCAGAAGACGCCCATAAATGGTGTTGTTGGTTGGGGGCAAATCAAACAACAAAAATCTTCTATATTGGTGAATTTCTTGTCATTTTCTCTCAGGTGATTGGCAGGGTTATTGTTCTCAAGGCCTCTTTCCACTTTTAGAGAAGCCAGAGAGCAGCCATCAGCAGCTATTAGTTGGTCATTCTCCATGCCCATCTTTTCAAACACCGACTTGAACAGAATATTTACGGAGCTCCCAATGTCGATGATGATACTACTAATGTAGAAGTTGTTTATTAAAGTGGTAATGACTATAACATCATTATAAGTATTTCCATTAAGTTGTAAATCTACATCGGTGAAATTAATAGTGAGATGTGAAATGCATTTTAGGGTGAAAACAACTACACATAAATCTCTCAACCAAAGCCTCTTGAGGCTGACTTGGTGGGACGATTCTCCACCTTATCCCAAGATAATTGGGATTATTCCAGCAATGTGAATGGCACACACTCAGAATGTCTCATCTGAAATATCCTTTACCGGAGTTTTCCCTTGTCACTAGGTGGTTGCATCTTATTCCATAAACTCCTTTATTTTTTTTTGGTTCAGATCAGCTCTTCAATCAGGCTCTAAAGGTGTCAGCAATTCTCCATTTCCTGACCATGATCTCAATGGTATATGCAATACTTCTTCAGGTCTTAGATATAGTTTATGATCTTCAGCAGAGAAGATCTATTGAAGTACTCCTTATTCTGAATGACATCTACTATCTCGACCATCACTACCCTCAATGGAGTCATCTTGGGTGCCTCATGATGAGATATCAATCGTGCATTGTATCAATCTAGTCACTGGTTAGGATATTGAGCTTGACTCCCATGGTTGTAAGCTTTATCAACTAGTCTGTGTTCTCTGGGCTATTGATTGTCTTCATAGAGTGAGAGAGAAAAATGAGGCGATTCATCCCTTCCTCTTTACCTATCGTCATTTCAACCCTCTTTTGCAAGCGACGAGTGGACGACTTAGCTTTGGCAAAAAAAATTGTGGTGAAATTATACTCTTCAGTCAATATGTGATTTCATGCTAGCTCCAATAACTCGGTTGGGGTCTTCGGTCGCTGCATACCCAAAACATGCCAAAATAAACCTTCCTTCATTCCTCAAAAAAAGGCAACGTGTGCTAATATAGGTTTTGAATCCCATAGTTCAAACATTTCATTTGAGAGTCGAGTAATAAACAAGCAGAGAATTTGGTTCTACCCCTACCTTAACTGCAGAAAGGTAAATGAAATCTTCTGAGGCAACATAAACATCCTTTGAAAGTCAGCAAATAAGGTGATCACCTCTGTAGCAATTAATTAAAATGCATGATTTTCGTCCCCCTCAGTGTGGTGAAGGACATGCAATACTTCAATGTTTCTGTGATCTTCAACAAACATATGGT
>NEWO01000320.1:274499-286862 GCA_003013225.1 Phalaenopsis aphrodite | reverse complement strand
AAAAAAAAAATATTTAAAAAAACAAATTTCAATGGTTTCAATTTTAAGGCTCTTAATTCTAAGTATTTTAGTTTTTTACATTTATTGTAACTGAAAATTATAATTATTTTACATATATTATTAGAAGAAAAATATTGTACTCATTCCAACTTAAATTACTCTAAACTTAATATGAAATTTATCAATATATTAAAATAAGATATCTTTACTTATCATTTTTTTATAAAACCTTCCATGGATTGCATATTTAAATGTGACAAATTTTTAACATGTCTAAGATATCACTGTAATTAAATTACATAATGCATGCACATGATTTTTCATTTTAATTTTTTTAAAAAAAATGAACATGCTCCAAACACAACAACCCAAAAAAAGTGATGATTACATACAGTTCGCCTGAAACATTGATATTTATAAATTAACCGCTCAGGTGACCTTTTAAACTGCCAAACTGATGTATTTACGACTGAGAATTTGATAAACCACGAATTTTGACATTTGTTTGAATGATTGATGGAAGAGAATGGTTAAACTTGTAAATATAAAATTGTTGGTTGGTGTGCATGTAATGTTGCTCTTCCATACCCACCTTCCACACACTTTCCAATTTGCTAAAAGGCCCCATGTTTGTGCAAGATTTATGAGAATTAGTAGAAAATATTTTTTCCTTGATTTATATTTTATTTATAAATTTTAATTTATTTGTCAAAGTTTTAAAAGAAACATGATATTTGTTTTGGTAAAAAAAGTCTTGATATACCGTGGATTATAAGAGAAAGTCATCGGCCTCAAAACCGGTACGTGTGGATAATTTATATACAGAGCGATAGTAACGTCGTAATGGTATTACTACGACATCACTATAAAATCATCACAATATCATCAAATCTGTTTATTTTTTTCCAGCAACTGATTACTTTTTATTATGCTTAAACAGTCGTCTTCATTCCTTAATATATATGCAGAGCGATTGTAGAAAAATCTCGATATATCGTAGATTAGAATAGAAAGTCCCCAGCCTCACGAAAATATAACGTGCAGATAATCTATATATAGAGTAATGATATTGTAATGGTATCACTACAACGTCACTATAACATAATCACAACATCATCAAATATGCACATTTTTTACAGTATCTAATTATCTATACCGTTTTATTATGCTTAAAGAGTCATCTTCATTCCTTAACATATATGCAAAGCGATGGTAGAAAAGTCTCAATATATCGTGGATTACAAGAGAAAGTCCTCAGCCTTAAGACAATATTACGTGCGGATAGTCTATATGCAAATGAATGATATCAACGTAATGATATTACTGCACCACTAGGGGCATCCTCATTCCTTAACATACATGCAAAGCGATGGTAGAAAAGTCTCGATATATCGTGGATTCTAATAGAAAGCCATCAATCTCACGAAAATATTACGTGTGGATAGTCTATACGCAGAGTGATGGCACAGTAATGACATTACCACAACACCACCATAACATCATCATAATACTATAAAATTCGCTCATTTTTAGCGGCATCTAAGTACTTAAAACATTTTATCATGCCTAAAGAGTCATCCTCATTCCTTAATATAATTGATGGGAAATTCAGAAGGTCAACTTTAGGGCTTAGAATTCATATGAGAATGAATTTTTATTAGGAATATAAGATGACAGGCTACGGGACAAACGGACGGCCATGGCTTGATGAGTCTGGTAAATTATTCAACATGTAACGTGCATGAAATATGAAGGGTATATATATTTATATGATATTATAGTTATCTAATCCTTTGACCATAACTTAGAAAAATAAAACAAAGCATAAGAAAAATATATTGGCATAATTATTTAATGTTCTTGATAAGTAAGCTTGGTCGATGACCAATGTTATAAAGTAACATATAAATGACCATATTCTTTCTATTTATAATTTCTAATGATGGATTGGTCAATAATTAGTTAAATAACACACTATTGTGATTAATTAATGTAAACCTTTTTTTAGGAAAATAAGATAAAATGTTGCCCTATAGGCTAAGGTTTTATGATCATCATCATCATCATAATAACAATAATAATAATAATAATAATAATTATTATTATTATTATTATTATTATTATTATTATTATTATTTTAGAGAAATATTTATTGGTGCAAACATCAAATAATGATGATAGATTAATTTATATTTCATGATATAAATAATAATAATAATAAAATAAAATTTAGAGAGTTATAATTGCAAAATCACATATTTTTGGAATTGTTAATAAAAATTATAGTGTTTTTTTAGTTTGTGGCAATAGCTATATTCCATTAAAAGTAGAGACAATTGGGAAAAAACTATGACTAAAGTGGTTTTTAATAATAGAATATTTTAATAAAAATAAGCCCCATAGATAATGATGAATTCCTCTTATTTTTGAAATACTATAACATAAAAGCCTTCATGAATCAACTTTGATTTGATATGTAAGAAAGAGCACAGAAGGTGTGCAAAATTCAGGGTGATATGTCAGCAAAAAAAAAAAATTTCTCAAGGCATTTTTTTGAGAAAAAAATATTTCATATTCAAGTTCAAGATTATCCAGGGCTTTGATTTCAGCAAGTTTATATTAAAAATAGTCGTCTCGAAGAGATGAAACTAAGATTGGTCCAATCTAAGTATGATCAAGCTAGGATCAAACCACTAAAGCACATTTTGAGGCTTCAGATCATTAATTGGATGGTGATATGAATTCCAAATTTGATATATTTATATTCAAATCACATAACTCGACAAGATGAATCCAATAAACCTAAACTCTCTTAATTTTGAGGTTTAGACTCAGCAAGTTTAGACTCCAGAAGTTTTCTATACATCGTATATTGATAAGTGTTGTCTTTAGTGTAAAATAATAACCTGACATCGAGAAGGGTTGTAATCACCAACCGATGTAGCATTAACTACGGTCCACGTGGTCAATTATTGTTGTAGCTTCTTACTATGACCTACATGACTAATTTGTTATTATTACAAACTTCCACAACAACCTCTGTGGCCAACTGACATTTGTAGCGGCCCACTACGACCTATGTGATCATTTACTACTGTAGCTTCTCACTATGACCTACGTGACTAACTGTTATCATTGTAACCTTCCCTGACATCCTGTGTGGCCAACTTATGCGTTTAAAATGATCCAAAATGGCCTTTTTGACTGGTTACTATTGCAGGTTCACACTACAGTCTATGCAATTAATTGTTGTCTTTACAACATTTCACAACGGACTATGTGATCAATTATTATCATTACAACCTTCCACTACGACTTATGTGGTCAACTATTATCATTGCAGTCTTCCATTATGGTCTATATGTGGTCAAATGCTATTGTTTCAGCCTTCCACGACAACCTCTATGACCAACCGACGCTCTTGTAGTGATTTATGTTTAATTATCATTCCAAACCTTAAAAGATTATATAAAACTTATCAAAGATTAGAATGTGGAAGAATGGTAACATTCCTTTGAATAATAAAAATCAAAAGAAGTAGTGTTGTTAAAAACCTATTTATACTTCAAAGGGAAGATTAATCTTCATTGTAGTAAATGAAAACCACCTATCACAGAAGTTTATGATAATAAATTCTCCTTAAGAACATCAACCCGTATTAAAATAATTTTTAAATTAAGTTATGCTTTTTAAGGGTTAAGTTTCTAATATTACTTATATATGAATAGAATAAATCTTAATCCTACATTGATACACACAAAATTCTAAATTTATTTGTCATATATGCATGAGGAAATGTGGGAAAATTGAATGCTTAAGACTTTGCAAGAAAATTATTATTTATAACTTTGAAATTATAAATACTTTTATTATTCTTTGATTTTATTGCTCCCTTGAATAAAATTTATTTGTCATACATGCATTACCTCTAAAAAAAATAAATGGGTTGAAGACTCTTTCCTTATTTTTCATGCTTCATTGGTCACAATATACCTTACATATACATTCCCTCTAAAAATTAAAAGTTTATAATTTATCTGAAGTTGTTAATTCTCTTTCTAGCCTCCCTTGTTCTCTTGGCCAAAATCAACCACCCATAAATGATATACTTTAAAAAATCAAAAGTTTGAAATTTAGATGTAATCCCAAGTATAACATTTCCACTTCCCATGTTTAATATAAGTACATTTGTAGTCTCAATATGCATGTTACATTTATAAGTGCATGACCAATAGGAGTAATAAGATCTATATTTTGTGGATTTGAATCTTGTGAAGTTGAGGAAGGCTAAGGTAGGAGATCACTATAGACATCATCATCACCATGGTTAAGTTAAAATACTATGTAATAAATACCAATTTTAATATATTGTTTTATTTGGATCCCTATATTTTAACCACATGTGATGAGTTATGAGTTAGTTCATGTGCATTGCCTAACATATTGGGTTAATTCTTTGTCATGAAATGTGTTCTATGTCAATCCATATATGAATTTATGTGATGATTTATGTAATTCATATTCTATGCGATGTGTGAAGTCAAATAACCTTAATTTAGCCATGTCCTTCAAATTTCTCCCAATAAATTTATACATCACTTTAATATTTAATATTTGACCTTCACATGATAATTGGTTAGCCATATCACCTTGGCAACCCTTGACTCCCACTCCAATTAGATATTTATGATCCCTCCTCTATTCTTTCTCTCCTAATGAACTCCAAAATTCTATTTATATTCTTGAAATCACACCTCTTAAATAATCTATCTTAAGAATGTTTATACATCTTTTTGGAACAATTTTCTCAGAATTTTAAAATTTCCATAAGTGTCTCTTTGATTTTGTCATTATTTCTATATATAGTGGTTTTATGTCACTGATGATTAACTAAATGAAATATTAAAATTTTTTAAGGTGTTTTTGTTATACTCTTAGTTTTTACCCTTCTTAAATAAAGAACTATTTAGTGTTTGATTACATTGCATCTTAATAATATTTTTTAAAAAACAAAAAAGAAGTATATGATGGTGGACTACTTACAAAAGTTGACTTTAAATTATCCTTGTAAATTTGCCTAAGAAGTTCTTAACATCTTCTCATCTACATCCTTTTATTTTGTGTATCATAATACTATACATCTTAATTTGGCTAAGAACCATTTTTTGAACTATTTAAACCTTAATTTCATAGGTTCCTTGAATTCCACAAGCTATTGGCCACATTATATACTATTTATGAATTATTGAAATGCTCTTATGTTTAATTATTAGTGAACTTCATATTGCTACTGTATATTAAAATATCTCTTGAGCAATATTAGACTCAAGAGTCAGACGGTGTGCTAAAGTAGTCCACCAAATTCTCCATCTATGTTTTCTCACTCAGGTACAGGTGACCAGTTAGCCCATTCTCCAAAGGGTACTAAACTCACTCCAGAGACAAATTCTTTATTGTTAGACTATTATAAAATTTGAGTAGACAAATGAAGAAGTGACCTAAAGGGAACATACTTCGAGCTATGATACTCTCACAGATAATACTAATTATGATGTCAAAATTAGAATAATGAATTCAAGACCCTTACCATTTTAATATATATATATATATATATATATATATATATATATATATATATATATATATATATATATATATATATATANTATATATATATATATATATATATATATATATATATATATATAATGATGACTTCAAAGGTTGGAGTGAGCAATAATGTAAACATTAGTCAAAGAATAAACCAAATTCCTATCATGATTAATTAAATGAAACACATTATTTGGCATTATAGGGTGTGTAATTTCATTAAGAGGATACTCCATATAAAGACAATGATGATAATAAAAAAATATGCCAAGAGAAAAAGGGAATATAAATGCATGATATCAGTAGGTTAAATCTGCAATATTCCAATGTTATTATTGAAAAATTGTCCATGTGGACTACTATAATGTTTGTCATCTATAAAGTTAAGGTCAAAATAAGACCTTAAAGTGAAAATGATGTGGACCTTAAATTGACATGATGCAACTTCATGGCATCTTCCTGGCTGTACGTTTGCCCAATATTTTTTTGAGAAATGAGCGCATGTACATTAATTTAAATATTTGCATGCTTGACCCTCAATTTTTTTAGTATTACATGACCAAAACATGGGATTATTAATGATCTGATTTCGAGCTCGGCTCAAAATTATTTCGAAAAAAAAATTGGTCCAAAACTTTGTCATGTGGCTCGGCTCGTTTATTTCGATCCGATCTCGATCAAAGCCAAAATTCGAATCAATTCATATCTCTAATATCACTAGGTTGGTTGTTAACGATTCCAGTTCGAGATGAGGTTGTGTTGAAAAATATTCGATCCAAAATTTTAGCTGATAGCTCGACTCGTTTATTTTGATTTGATCTCGATCCAAGCCAAAATTCGAATGAATTTTAGAGGGATTAGTTATTTTCGAGCTAAATTTGCTAAATTCACTGTCCTGTCAATGCGACGATAAATCACTTTCCTAAATCGAAATACATATTTTCATGCATAATTTTTTTTTGGTTTTGAAGTTTTTTTTTAAAAAAAAATTTAAATTTTAAATGTTAGAGGTATAATTATGTGAGACATGTGTGACATGATATGTATGTTTTCAAAAAATGATTTGATGTCGACTGCTCTTTAGATTTTAGTTTATCACACATTACATATTACGTATAAAGATTAGTCAGAGACTATTATACGAGCCTCCTGACCAATCTCATATGTCTAAGAATTTCCTCTCGCACACAGGCGGGATCGAAGCTGTGACCCCAGGGGTCTTACAAACTCTGCCAACCAAAGAGTCACAGTAGGCGACACTTGAAGATTTTTGTGTCGCACTGAAACCAATAATAGTTCGATAAAATAAAATTATGACGCCAATGATTTTATTTGTGCAATTTTGTTTTGAAGCTTCAAGTCAAATTTGTTTCTCATTTTCAAAAGTCCTCACAAATTATTAAACTATATTACTTTAACATGGAAACGGCAATGCCAACTATATCACTTATTATGTATCAAATTGGTTTTATTTACATATAAAATATGTTTTATTTTATTTTAGAGCATTAAAAAATGATATCCATACCTTTTTATAGTAAAAAATAATATTGATTCCTTAATTTACTACATATTTTATATATGGTTCAACCATATAGGGCTTTGAGTATATGAATAATTGGTTGTCATGTGACAATGATAGGGCAAATGGCCCTGGCTCATTCTAGAGCTAATGGACCTCTAAAGGATTGCAATATTCATTTCCCATCACAAGACGCGTCTCCTGCTTTGCTCTACTAAGCAAATCAATAGAGACCACTTGGTGAATTGACTTGTCTGACTGTCTTGCCAGATCAACCTACTTGAGTGACTTACCTATAAAACTTCAAGTATCAAAACTCTCTCTGTCACTTTTTTAGGAGTCAAAATGCACTTTTCAAATTAGTTCAATTAATTTGCCTAGTTAGGGGTCATGGAGATTGACAAATGATTGAAGTAAGAATCAACATTGAAGGGTTGACATCCGACCATGACCATTTATGAGCAACCTAACATCCATATCATTGTCATTTCATGGGGACACCGTGGATAGAATTTGTATTATGTGGCTCATGATTAGAATTTCTTTGTTATTTATTATTTCTCATTGTTTAGAAGATTCTCATCACAAGAACTAAAATTCATTTCGGAAAATATATTTGCCCTCTTCTTCTACACTTTTTTTTACATGTGTGGCTTATGGGTTGTATGAACTCACGACGTCCTAAAAGAATTCAATATTTTGAAAGGTACGGTGAATATGGATAAATTTTGTACTATTTGGCTCATCATTTGAATTTCTCCTCTCTATATGATCAAGAGGGGATCTCTCTAGCTTAGGGGGCTCTCTCCAGCTCTCTCGAATTCTCTAGCTTTTTTTCTTCTTCTATCCTCTCCAAGATCATCTCTCTTACTCTTCTGGAGGTGTTCATTAGAAAAACTAAGAATCCACTCACAAAAAATACATTCACCCTCATCTTCTACACTTTTCTTACACGAGTATCTTACGGGTTATATGAACTCACAAAAAATACAAGAACATACATTCTAAAAGGATTCAATATCGTAAACAATATATCCACCCTCTTCTTCTACACTATTCTAAAATAGACCTCTTACAAGTTGTACGAACTCACGAATAATATGGGACCATATTTTCTATAAGGATTCAACATTCTGAAAGTTAAAATAATCATGAAGTTTATACTCTAACCTAGTAAGGAGATTTTTAGAATGAGGAAGAATGAAGAATAATGATTGAATATACTTGAGATTTTGTTGTGTAATAACTTAAAGAGTTGAAAGAGTATATGAGGATGACAATATAGACGGTAAGATAGGAATCCTCTGAGACTTGTTTTAGATCCCATGCTAGAACATGCACATGATCATCAAGATCGGTGGCCCATGAAAGGGAAGCATCGAGACAAAGACCATCAAGACTAGAAATATCAAGGGAGAGACTGAGAAGAGTTCTAACCTCATGCCTAGAGATAGAAGAAAAAAAGAATAATGTGTATCAAAGGAAGAGATCTCAAAATCCTCTGAAGGAGGTGCAAGGAGAAGAAGAGACAAAATTTATTGGAGAATGGAATATAAAGAAAGAATGTGGAGATTAAAGCACCAAATAAGTTTAAAATTTTGTCTTTAAAGTCCTACAAAGGAAGATAGAGCCCCTTGACCTTGTGTCTTCCTTTGGAGATGGAGTTTGAAAAGATGCTCTAAAGGATCATTTATTCTTCATGAAACTGAAAGAGTACAATTTATACTACATTAAAAACTTGCGTGTAGGAGTTGTTACTTTGAGGAGTTTATTTGCATGATTGTAGCCTAGTTGGTAGTGTTTAGAAGCCACAAAATAATTTCTAAGCCAGTCTGAAGATCTGTTTAGAATCTTTAGAAAGCCTCAGAAGCTTCATTACTCAATTTGAATGAGAAATGCTAAAAAATTAGTGACTTGGAGCCTACTATTGCCCATGCAATGCTGACTTAAAGGCAAGTGTGAGGGAGCATTAAGATATACACTTTGCTCACAAAAGCAAAGGACTCTAGTTGTACTCTTAGAGTCAACTAATAATAATGTTTTTACTAAGCAGTACAACTATTTACCGAATACATCTTGACCAAAAGGAGTAAGAAGAAAGACTTTTAAGACAATTAGTAGGAGATTGTGGGAACCTTAGAAGCTGATTTTCCAGGAGGGATCCTTGAGACACCTCTAAAGGGCAATTTTGCCAACATAAATGAAAATCTCCCAACATAGGACTTGTTGGGAAAAGGCTAAGAAAGAAATAAAAATCATTGTAGTTACCTTTGACATAAATAACTCTGTTGAGAGTGTACATGGTGGATGTTGTTGAGGCCATTCAAAATAAAATAAAATTCTTTAAGAGAGTCTTACTGATGAGGGTGGGAAACCATCAACTGACCCAAATTAAGATTGCAACTATCACTGAGATTATGCACACATCATGGAGGGGTTTCTCACACCAATGAAACATCATCAATTATTTGATTTGAGCAAGAATGTTAAGGGAATTTATATTCTCAGAAGCAAACACCCAAAGGCAAGAAAAAATTGATGCTGAGAATGTGGATAATGAGTGTTTCCTAGCAAGGGTAGTATACATTATTTGCATAATGATCTAGTTTTAAGTGATTCCAAATGGGAGAAGTCAACTCAAATGCTATAGCCAAGTCAATGAAATTGATTTATTTGCCCATCACATTTACAGATGATGAATTATTCGCTAATAAAAATGCCTTCAATGATACCATTGTGATCACTACATGGTCTCAAATTATCATATCAAAAGCTTCTTAATGGAAGTGGATGTTGGTGGCTCCATCAATATCTTCTTTAAAGAAGTCTTTGATAAGAAGGACATAGCTGATACTCAGCTTGCACCCACCTCCGGTCCGCTGTATGAATTTTTTAGAGAAAGAAAAAAAGACTTGCAGAATGATTTATTTATCATTGATTTAGAGATAAGGAGAAATATAATACATCATATTGTCTCATTTTGTCATGTTCAATGCCCCAACCATCTATAACCACCATCTTCAACTGGCCAATTGTCAACACCTTCAAAGTTGTAACTTTCACCTATCATGTAGTGGTGTCCAAATTGTGTCGGTGCTAACTATTCTAATCCCTTGCAATTTCTTTTCCTAGAGTCTCTAGGTTTGGATGTTAGAGGATTTAGGTTAGTGGTTTTGTGTGCAAAAAAACCCCACGTTCAATTCTGCCACAAACACCTCTACGCCAGAATAGTTAGACACAAACACCGACACAATTTGACATCCAAACAATCAGATGCATTTTCCGTAGTTAAATATTAGGTTCGAAAACATTTCGTTGAAACAAACTAACGCCGAAAAATATTGAATGCGAACCCCACCGCAAACTTTAGCGTCGAAAGTACCCGGCATTAAAAACCATTGCGACTCAAGTTTTTGTTTCATATATGTTATGGACGTAAATTTGCTGACACTAATTTGCATAAATTATGTAGTGATCCAACCTTTACTTCAATACATTTCTTACACATCTCCTACAGCTTGTATGAACTCGCCAATAAGATATGACCACAGGTCCTAAAATGATTCGACACCAAAGTCATAATAATCTAAAATTTTATTTATTTATTTATTTATTTTTGGTCATGCTATTTGACAACATTGACTAATATTTTTTGTCAACATCAAAATTTATTTAATTTTAATTAGTTTTATTATAATATCTTCTAATTATTTTTATGTGGTATATATTTTTTTATTAATTTTTATAAAAAAAAAACTTTAGGGTTGGCATTAATTTGTATAATTAAAATTTAATATTTTTCACTTAAATAAATTGTATAAATAAATCATTTTATAAAATATCTCAACTCCAATTTAGCTAAGCAGGCCCCAAACCCTTCCTTTTTTAATATATATATATATATATTTCTCTCTACCCTGTATTCTTTCATTAGGAATTAGAGAAACAATTTTAGGTGTAAATGTGGGTGTAAACAAGTCAAGTCGAGCTCGGATGGTGTGATCTAGCTCGACTCATATTGGCAGCAGTCCGCTCGCAAGCTCGTAATAAAAATTCATTTCTTACACCAGAGAAGATATTGATTGTCTGAGGAAGAAGACGAGGCAACGACAACTCACCAATAAATTCATCCTAATCGACCCACCTCGCAAGCCAACAAGCAGAGCCAAGATGAGCTCAAGCTCAAGCTCGTTTATCAAACGAGCTCAAGTTTAAGCTCGAGTCGGCTCGGCTCATTCACACACCTAGTCAGGCCATGGATAAATTTGTAAACAAAAGAAAAAGGATTCTTACATAAGTAGACGTCAGTGAATTGCAAAATCATATATTTATATATATAAACTATAAAGAGCATGGTATAAAGGACATTAATTTGACTATATTTTTGTATTTGGGCGGCTCTTTTGGCTTTCTCGTCGGAGACGCCAAATCACAATGCACCCCAAAGGCGATGTAACGTATTTTTATATTACCCCCTAGAAAAGTCTTTATTCTTTTTGTCCGCCCACATGACATAATATATATATATCAAATTGATGCAATATTTTATAGGGCACGACTTGACCAGGAATTGAATAAAAGTGATCAGATCATAATAAAATTATTTATTTCAACATCATGAATAGCCACAAATTTTATTTAATTAAATAAATAATTTGATTAAAGCATAAAATGCTCAAAATATGTCAAAATTAGTTGGAGTTATATGAACTCTATTTTCAATAGATTTATGAGTGGAAGTGATGATTTTAATGCATATATTAATGTTTTCACTGGTGTTATATTTATGGCTCACATGAGAGGAGTAATTTCAGTTATTTACATATCAAACCACTTGAAACTTGTTATTTACAAATCAATCAACTTCTTTCAAACACTTCCTTCTATCATCCAAAAAAATATTTACATAAAGAATGCCTTATAGAATTGAGGCTCTTTATCCCCCCTCTATCCCACCAAACAATGTGTGCTTGAGCTCTAGGAAGGCTATTAAAGAGCTATAACAAGTGGAATATAAATTGAATTTGTTTATGTTCTAAATGACCATGACAATCAAATAATAAATTAGGCATAGCTATGGAGTTGACTACCTTGGAAGGGCCTATGATCAACTTGTCCAAGGGATTGTGGAGCTTTTTCAAAGCTTAATGAAGGTACATTTGGCAACTATGAGACTTTAGACTATTTCAATTACTCTAAAGGTTAACAATGTTGTGGACTTCTAATAGTCT
>NEWO01000320.1:242338-273837 GCA_003013225.1 Phalaenopsis aphrodite | reverse complement strand
ATAAGGTCATTTAAAATCATCTAGGTTGACATTAATTCAACTCTAAGCAATTTTAGTCCATGACCAATCGAGAATAGGGTTTATTAGATTAGTTTTCGAACAAACAATGTTGCCTCGCCAAATAAGAGTAAGATCTAGAGTCAAATTAGGCTCAATTAAGTTAAACTAACTCCATTTAAGGTCTAATATACTTACTTTTTACTTAATAACATAGCTTAGATCAGTTCAACTAAACTAGGGTCAAAGTTGACTAGATGCCATTAGTCCCTTGTTATTTGGGTTAATTAACTTTCCCAAACACCATTACTACAGTTCGCCATGGCCAAAAGAACTAACCATAGTACTTCACCAAATTTCTAATTCCAACAAGGGTTAAGGTTATTTATGTCATCACATATTAATTCATAATAACATGATATATGGATCTCACATAACGTCTATGGAGTTATTTAACTAGGCAATGATAGCTACTAAAATAATTATACTAATTTAAATGATTTTTAATTCATCTTATATTGAATATAGGCTTATTGAATTATAACTTAAAACCACATATGGGGTCATAAGGTGGGGATAAGTCTTAGTTCTAACCATGTGTCATAATGCCAAGGTAAGGAAATTTATGCCACAAGTAATTTAGCCAGTCAACCTTAAATTTCCTATTCAAAACCATTTAATTTATTGTTTTTCTTAAAGATTCTATCTCAATATATAAAGACAAAATTTTTAAATTTAATATTAATATTACCATTAATTAATTTTTTTTCCCATGTATCATATTTAGAATATAATTAATCATAATTATTTTTCCTTATCACAATTAAGATGTGTAGATCTAAATTAGCATTAGTTAGCATCTTCATACTATTTAGCAAAAATATGCTAATGTTTGATTTATGTCTATCATTTTAGGTAGCTTCTTCATTCCCTATGAAAGCATTTTCTAAATTTACATTACTTTAAGAGGTTCCATGAACATGATGTTTATCACCCTTGAAAGGATCCAATAACTAGTAAAAGCCTTAAGGGATGGCCTATAAATTATTAAATGGAAGTCACTTTCCAATTTGAATAATTTCATTTATGTTTAAGAGGATGATGTTGAAGCATTTAGATTCATAAAGTGCCTAAGTGTATAGGTTGAAGATATAAAAGAAAAATATTTAGATGGTAAGCTCATACATCAAGATATTCAAAACATATAAGAGTTGATATAAAGTATTAGGAATATAAGAAATAAAATTATTTGATAGAATTCAAGAAATATAAGTAAATTCTCATAAGAAATGATATACTTTCCATGTGGCAAAAGCTAAACATAACAAATGGAACAGAACTGTTTTAACCTTCAATAGAACTAATATGAAAATGATAAGATATTGCAATGAAGATTGTGCTTGTATTATTAAAATCATGTAATAAAAGGACAAAACAAGAGCATGCACTTCAACATATTACTATTAACATATAGTAAATGAGTTGATCCATGTTTATGATAAAAACCTAATATGCTTGCATTGTATATCATGCTCCATTTTATCTAATCACTTTATTCATTCCCAATGTATAAAATAAAGTTCATATAGTTTAAGAAGCGAGCTCAACTTAACTTCTGTGCATATTTTCACCCATAAATAATTAATGGTTTCAGGTGAATATTATATTTGTAACAGTTTAGAGACTAGCAAAATTTGCCACCAAGAGAACTGCAGGACAGCAAAATGGGAAAGGGAAAAACCACAAATAAAATGCAAACAAGAACACCGATAACTTACGTGGCTCGGTCCATAAGACCCACAATCACGTGAGGGAATCAAGAAACAATTCACTAATACAATCTTGTTGATTACACCGCACAAGTTCAAGGACAAACCAATCTCATCTAGCTCTCTATCGATCTTGATCTTGATACAAGCTTTCTTGGTTCCTCACCTTGCTCTCAGAATTTTTCTCCCTTAACCCTCTCAACTCATATACATTGTTACATATATATAGACAATGACTCGTACAAGATGACCGGTTAAACACTTGTCACAGCCAAATGACCGTTCTCTCATTTAGCGATCTAAATCTCCTTATAAACTACGGCTTTGTCTTAATTCACATAATTGGGAGTTACCATAACAGAGACTAAAGTAATAGCAACTTTACTACTAAAATGAGCAGCAACGGAAACAAGAAGTCACAGTTTTGAGACTAAAGTAAGAGCAACTTTACTACTAAAATGCGCAGCAATGTAATACAAACAAAGTGATGATTGAAATGAAAGCGTAGATTGTATATAATAGTTAAAATGGATTGTTTACAGTTATAACCCTTACATTACGCTAATTTGTTAATGATTTTTTATTGAGCACACCTCAATATGTTCAATTAAATTCACCAAATGGTTGGTTAGCATGTGCAAAGAGTGATGGAAAAGAGAGACCCTGCAATACCTAGGTTGAGTGGATAGTCCCATACCATTAGAACAAACAATTTCTAGTAATCGACAATCATAAATATGTGAGCCATAGTAAACTAACCAGTAGGCATCTCACTCAATATGGAAGCAGAAAATGCAAAAACTATTAAAAATTAAACCGCATAAAATACTGAATCAGAACATGATAACAGAGATTATTTTCATAATTATTCCCAAATCAGATCGCCTTAAACTACTAACTAATTAATGCAACTACTGATATGGTATTACGGCACAGCAAGCATTATATTTTAATAGAAGGACCTTTATATACTCCTCTCCTTACGACAAAGCTTTCAGGAGGCTGGTATTCTTCCAACCAAGCTATTTCAGAGTCATTTGTTCCATCCGGTAGGACACCATCAATGTCTCCTGAAGAAACACAAATTACGTTTGGAAGTTCAAAACTACAAACTCAGTAATTTATGATTCCAACACACAGACACACACACACACATATATATATACATAACAAATGGAGAGAGAAGGAGAGAGAACTTGCCTAATTGATCCTCTCTCAAGGATTTCCTGAAATACGAACAGTGCCTTCCATCTTCTGAAGAATAAGGGGGTGAGAGAATGTCGAAGAGAGCGCAGGGAGTTAACGCTTTGAATGTATGGAGGTTGCCACCACTAGTAGGATAAAGCACGGTAGTGCCGCAGGGTGCCGACAGTTCACCATCTTTAATGAGCTTTGCTGGCCTCGCTGAAATTTATGTTCAAAAGAAAGCAGGAGAAGTATGAGTAAATAGCTATCATAAGATCAACCAATGCTCTAGTAAGGTCAAGCGGACACACTTTTCAATGGTTAATCGTGGATATATGGCATCTCACATATAAAGAACAAAATATGATTACAACACTTCAACCTGCATTGCAGTACAAGGTAGAAATATAGCAAACCTTGTCAAGGTAATCAGCCCTCAAATTTATATCATGAGGTACACTTAAGCGTATAATTAAATAGCAATATTTATTCATGTTATTTATCTGAGAAAAGGATGGTGAAGTTCTGATTTGTTGCAAAATACCGTAGAAAAGTTCAAACTGCTGAGGCTTGGTTTCTTAACTTGTCAAGTGAAATGCACCCAATCCCTCAAGCTCAAATGGACTGAAAAAGTGTTTATGAATATTTGGGTATACATATGTATGTTAGGCTTCTGTGTGCCCAAAATGGATCAGGTTTTTTCACTGACAAGTAAACTCTTGTGAGGAAAGGCTTGTTTTTGTTGTTGACTGAATAAGGAGCCAATAAATAGGAATACAGGATGATACAACAAAAAACAAGTAGAAGAACATAAAAGCTCATATTATGAAATAATTAAAAGCATATATCCTTAATATAATGACCTTCCAATACTAAAAATACTATCTAATATAGCAACAATGCCAACATTCTTACGCTGGAGCTTATACATCAATTAGCACTGGCTTGTACGTTGATGGGAAATGAGTGCGTGACCAAAAATTTAGTAATTATATTTGCTACTAGTTATGGACTGAAAAACACGTGCAATAATTTTATGAAAAAGCACATTTGGTATAAAATGGCAACCTACTTCAATATGTTTAATATATTCATAGAAACAAAGATTGATGACTATTTAGATGAAAGCACTACATTTGCACTACATAACAACAGGCTAAGCAATGGGAAAACCATACTCCTCTAGAGAAATTTTACCAAAATTTCACAAGAAAAATGTCATAGCTCTAGTTAAACAACTGCATGTTTCTTGCTTTTCTATATGATCAAATTTCCCCCATAAAAGATGTAGTATCCTGAGATTGATATCCTGTCTTCTACTAAGCCAGCATAATCTACTTCGAAGAAAGCTTCAATATTTAAATGCTCATTTTTATTTTATAGCAATCCTTTTTTGGAGATTTGTATGAGGTATCTAAAGAGTGCATAGAACACCTTGGCATGCTTCTTTTCAGATTTTAGATGTACTGACACCGCTTCAAAAGCAAAAGAAATGCCAATCGAATTAACTAAAAGATAAATCAGCTTGTCAACTAACTAGAATTCTAAGAAAGTACTTTAAAATAAAAATAGATCATTAAGAACTTTCCCCATCATCAAATATTGTAAAAGTCCCCATGAGAGTAGTGTTATCTTTTTGAGGCTAAACAAAGAAGCAACCAACACTTAGTCAACAGTGTCTGACCAAAAAATTTTTTCATGCAATTGTCCCATCACCTAATATAGTTAAACTACAGTTTCCACACAAGCAAACATATTTCAGAAACTACACGTTAAAGCGAGACTGAACCATCAAAAGTTATCTCCAGGCCAAGCAATTTGTATATGTCTGTATCCAAAACTAATTGGACACCCAAAAATAAAAAAAAACTCCAAAAAAAACTTTGCCACAAAACGAAGTTATACGGGGACAAAGAGCAATCAAGAACTATCCATGTAGAAAACTGCTGTCGCATATATATTAAACATTAAATAGAGGCAGAAGAGAGATACTCGCCTTTTGATGAATCAAAGGGTCCAATCATATCAATCCAGTCATAAGACTTCACATGCAAAGTGCCATAGAGAAGCTTGCTCAACACAGTCATTCCAGGATGATTATGCAGGGGTATTACAGATAAAGGCGGCATACAAAATATTCCAATCTGCATGGATTTTAAGAAGGCATGAAAAATGTTATAAAAGAAAAGCAGGGTTGACAAATGGGTGGGCCGATCATAAGCCTATAAAACCGGGCAGCCCTAATAGACTAGTGCTCATGGGTATGAACTTCTAATGAGCTAAACCAAATAAGCTTAATGACAGATCATGGTTAATTTATCATTTAAAACCTCAACCACAGCCACAGGCAAGTGACTCAAAATTTTAAAAAAATAAAAATAAATAATATTGGAGCTGTGATTTGTGCATAAAATGGTGTAGCAACATAGCCACACATTTGACCTCTTACAAAAAAAACCACCTGATTTTTTCATAATATTATTTCAAACACACACACACACACACACACACACACACATATATATATATAGAGAGAGAGAGAGAGAGAGAGAGAGAGAGAGATTTCAGTTTGAAACCCTCTTTAATAACCCATTTGACTCAAGCAAAATTCCAAGGCACGGCCTTTATCTACATGAAGTGAAGAAGATAAGCGCCATGAAAGTATTCTACATAGCCAAACTTAATGAAATCAGAATAAAAAAATAATGAGACTTACAGAAAAGTTGTCGCATTCATGTATATGCAAGTATTTTATTGGAGGCGTAGATTGGTTGTCCCCGTTAGAGACCTTTTTCCCATTTGAAGCATTTGGGCCCCTCCAATTCCGAACTAATAAAGCCTCTTGCTCAAGGCCCACATGTGAAGGCTTAACCTCGTCTGCAATTAATTTGTATTAGTATTAAAGCAGAAAAAGATACTAGAACACGAAAATATTGTTCATCATAAGTTGCTGATAGAACATTTTTCATCATAGATTATTCAATGCAATTGTCCATCTCAAGTAAGAAAAGATTTGATAATCAGTTACCAAGTTATCCAGGACTGTCAATTCCTTTGTGATGTCGATATATGAGATCAAATCTTTCAATTTCATCATTTGCAATTAAATCACTTATATGAAATTTACTTGGTCTATAGTATATTTTAAATTTGCATCAAATTAAAAATTGTAAAAATGAAAAATTAGGAACACCCACTTATGAACTTCATTTTATCCTTATATATTACTCATCAATCCTTCCACTCAAAACATGTTTAGCTGGCAATCTATAAGTTCAATAAAACTTGAAGATGTAAAGTTCACAACTCCCAAATCAATTCTTTTTCCTCGTGACAGTTTTTGATGCAACCGATATATGGTAATAATTGCAAGAATGCAGGACATCTCAGAGTTCTCAGCCTTAAGTGGATGGATAATCATGATTAAGGGCCCGTTTGGAGCAGCTTATTATGCTGCGGCGACGTTTTGCCGCCGCAGCGTTTGTTTCGGCGTTTAGGGATGCGTTTTCAAATCGCCCGTGATCGCGGATGCGATATTATTCGTTCCATCGAACGCGCGGGAGGGGTTCCGTTCGGCGTTGGCTAGGGCTTATTTCCCTCCTGTGCCCCTATGGATCTCTCGCGTGCCCCTATGGATCTCTCGCGCTCTTCCCCGCGATCTCCTTTACCGATCTTCTCGTGCGTAAACTTCTGTTTGTACTTCTTCCCCGCATCTCCTTTGATCTTTTCTGGTTCGTTTATGTGGCTCGAATGTTGTATTTGGTCTTCCTGTGGTTTCTTTTTAGGCCTACAAGGCAACTACAAAGCTTATGTTCTTCTATATGCTCTAGAAATGTTCTCCATAGATCTCTGGTTTTTATCCCTCATGTTTTGTTTTTTTGGGATTTTTAGCTCTTACATTTAGGGATTTTTAAATCTTGCTCTGAAAATAGATCTTCTACATGCCGCACTCCTTTGGGATTTTGGTTTACAGTTGTTCTGAAAATTGGAGTTGTTCTGAAAATTAGTTCTCCCTGTTGTTCTGAAATTGGTTCTCCCTGTTGTTCTATATGTCTTGCAATACATTTCAGTTTGAGTTGTTCTGAAAATAGGAAATAGGTAATTGAGCTTTACAGATCCGAAAATTGGAAATAGTAAATTAGGTAGTTTGATGTGGCTTGGTTCTCCCTGTTGTTCTGAAGCTTGGTTCTCCTTGTTTCATTGCAATTAGCTAGTTTGATGTGGCTAATTTTCCAGAATTCTTGGTTGCTAGTTTCATCAAATCGTGGCTTTGATCTTTACAGTTGGGGAAATGGCTTTATTATTTGCATTTCAAAACAAAGCTATTAGAGGCTTTGATCATTTCCTGTCCGTGTGCTTCATTCCAAAAGTTGTGTATCATGTGCTTCATTCCTAGTAGACAATTTATTTAGGAGATGTTATGTGAAGTTTGACCACAACAATTTTGTAAAGCTATGATAATAGGATGCATATATAGCCCGCAATGTGTTTACAGTTGGTGGCATTTATCTGTTCATTAATCTGTTTAATCTGACAGATAAGCTACTCTGAACAGTTTCATCTGACAGGGGCAGGAATGTCATTTAACCACCAATAAGCTACTCTGAACAAGCTGTCTCAAACAGCAAGCCAGATTATTCTGATAATCTGCAGATTATCAGATTATCAAAATAAACTGTTTATCAGCAGATTATAAATAATCCACAGCTGCGTCAAACAGACCCTAAATTTGAAGGGATGTGCTTGGATATCAAAATCGAAGAATGGGCATCCAATAGAAGTAATTTATTAATATTAAAATAATAATAACTATCCCTAGTCGTTATTAATATACGGATTTTCTATTATTTATTGTTATTTATTTTCCTATTTCTCTTTCTTCTGTTTTCATTTCTATCATATTCCACTTTATTATGTTTTTATTTCTTTCCTTATGAGTGCCCCTTGCAATAGGAATTATATACCCCTCTTTCTATTAATAAGATATGTTGCTCTACTCCAATATTTCAACATGGTATTAGAGTCGGGATCTAACCCTAGATCTCAGCCACCACTAGCCTTCCCTGCAGCCACCGCTGGCCTTCCCTACAAGGTCTCCTGCAGGAATTGCTAGCCGTCGGCCCTTCCATCTGAAGTTTGCAGTTGCCGACCCTCACAATTGTACTCTACAATCGTCGGTCTCCTCCCTGCAGGTGCAAATCCTCCCACAAGCCATCCCTGCAAAACTCCCTATTTTCTTCTATGGAGACTGATCCCTCTCCTGTAGTTGTCTGGATTACCTATTGTTTTTTATCTAGCAGTCGGTGACCTACAGCTAAAATTCGACGATGTCTTGGAATCCTAATTAAATTTCTTTTGGCTCAGTCAGAACCAGGGGAGACTCCTCCAGTATTACGTCATCCACCGGAGGTTTGACTCCAATTAAGGCCGGAATAGCAGAAACTAACATGAGCTTCTTGATCACTACTATCAAACTGAATGTCATTAACTTTCTTCAATGGTCCCAAGCGGTGTCCTTGCTCATCAAAGAACGCAAGAAATTTGGTCACCTCACAGGCATGATCCGTTAACATCCAAAGACTGACCCGACATATGAAGTTTGAGAAATGGAGAGCTATGTGGTCATGTCGTGGCTGATCAACTCCATGGAACCGTCAATTGGTCGTTCATATAAGTTCCTCCCTTCCATTAGTGCCCTTTGGATGGCAGTCTGTGATACTTACTTAAATGTAGAAAAATTCGACTAACTCTATGACTATCCCTAGCAGTTATTAATATACAAAATTTCTTTAATTTGTTGTTATTTACTTTCCTATTTCTCTTTATTCTGTTTTCATTTCTTTCCTATTCCACTTTATTATGTTTTATTTCTTTCCTTATGAGTGCCACTTGCAATAGGGTTTATATACCCCTCTTTCTATTAACAAAATATGTTGCTCTACTCCAATATTTCAACATGGTATTAGAATCGGAATCTAACCCTAAATCTCAGCCACCGCTAGCCTTCCCTGCAGCCACCGCTGGCCTTCTCTGCAAGGTTTCCTGCAGGAACTGCTAGCCGCCGGCCCTCACAGTTGTACCCTACAACCGTCGGCCGCCTTAGAAATCGCCGGCCTCCTCCCTGCAGGTGCAGATTCTCCCGCCAGCCATCCCTGCAGTCCTCCCTGTTTTTTTCTCTAGAGACTGTTCCCTCTCCTGTAGTTATCTAGATTACATGGTTTTTTCTTATCTAGCAGTCGGTGACCTACAGCTAAAATTCGGCAATGTCTTCGAATCCTCATCAAATTTCTTTTGGCTCAGTCGGAACCAGGGGAGACTCCTCCAGCATTAAGTCATCCTCAGAAAGCATTCTTGGTTCCACCAGAGGTTCGACTCCAATTCAGGCCGGAATAACAGAAACCAACATGAACTTTTTGATCACTACTAACAAAATGAACGCCATTAATTTTCTTCAATGGTCCAAAGCGGTATCCTTATTCATCAAAGAACGCAGGAAATTTGGTCACCTCACAGGCATGATCCGTTAACTTCCAAAGACTGACCCGACATATGAAGTTTGAGAAATNGACAGCTTTTGATGCAACCGATATATGGTAATAATTGCAAGAATGCAGGACATCTCAGAGTTCTCAACCTTAAGTGGATGGATAATCATGATTAAATTTGAAGGGATTTGCTTGGATATCAAAATCGAAGAATGGGCATCCAATATAAGCAATTTATTAGAATATTAAAATAATAATCCCTAGCCGTTATTAATATACGGATTTTCTTTTATTTGTTGTTATTTATTTCCTTATTTCTCTTTATTCTGTTTTCATTTCTTTCCTATTTCATTTTATTATGTTTTTATTTCTTTCCTTATGATTGCCCCTTGCAATAGGGTTTATATACCCACCTTTCTATTAATAAGATATGCTGCTCTACTCCAATATTTCAACATGATATTAGAGCCGGGATCTAACCCTAAATCTCATCCACCGCTAGCCTTCCCTGCAGCCACCACTGGCCTTCCCTGCAAGGTCTCCTGCAAGAATTACTAGTCGTCGGCCCTTCCATCTGAATTTTGCAGCTGCCGGCCCTCACAGATGTACTCTACAATCGTCGGCCGCCTTGGCAACCGCCGGCCTCCTCCCTGCAGGTACAGATCCTCCCGCCAGCCATCCCTGCAAAACTCCCTGTTTTTTTTTCTCTGGAGACTGATCCCTTTCCTGTAGTTGTCTGGATTACCTGTTTTTTTTTATCTGGCAGTCGGTGACCTACAGCTAAAATTCGACGATGTCTTGGAATCCTAATCAAATTTATTTTGGCTCAGTCAGAACCAGGGGAGACTCCTCCAACATTGAGTCATCCTTAGAAAGCATTCTTGGTTCCACCGGAGGTTTGACTCCAATTAAGGTCAGAATAGCATAAACTAACATGAACTTCTTGATCACTACTAACAAACTGAGGGTTTGTTTGGGGCAGCTACAGCTTATTGAATAATCTGCAGATAAACTGATTAAAAATAATCTGCTGATAAGCTAGGTGCGGTGATTATTACAAATTTTTATTTTTTTTAGAAAATTCAGATCGCAGCCAGAAAGTTGTCATCGCACCTAGATAGGTGTGGTGTGAAAACACTATTATCAATATTTTGAAAACACATAAGCTGCCAAAATAAAGTTTATTCAAACAGACCTGGTGCGTTTTCAAAACGCTATCACACACAATAAGCTGCTCCCAAACGGGCCCTGAATGTCATTAACTTTCTTCAATGGTCCCAAGCGGTGTCCTTATTCATAAAAGAATACAGGAAATTCGGTCACCTCACAGGCATGATCCATTAACTTCCAAAGACTGACCCGACATATGAATTTTGAGAAATGAAGAACTCTATGGTCATGTCATCGCTGATCAACTCCATGGAACCGTCAATTGGTCGTTCATATAAGTTCCTCCCTTCCGATAGTGCCCTCTGGATGGTCGTTTGTGATACCTACTTAAATGTAGAAAACTTCGACTAACTCTATGATTATCCCTAGCCGTTATTAATGTACAAATTTTCTTTAATTTGTTGTTATTTACTTTCTTATTTCTCTTTATTCTGTTTTCATTTCTTTCCAATTCCACTTTATTATGTTTTTATTTATTTCCTTATGAGTGCCCCTTGCAATAGGGTTTATATACCCCTCTTTCTATTAACAAAATATGTTGCTCTACTCCAATATTTCAACATGGTATTAGAGTCGGAATCTAACCCTAGATCTAAACCACCGCTAGCCTTCCCTGCAGCCACCGCTGGCCTTCCCTGTAAGGTTTCCTGCAGGAACTGCTAGCCGCCGGCCCTCACAGTTGTACCCTACAACCGTCGGCCGCCTTAGCAATCGCCGGCGTCCTCCCTGCAGGTGCAGATTCTCCCGCCAGCCATCCCTACAGACCTCCCTGTTTTTTTCTCTGGAGACTGTTCCCTCTCCTATAGTTATCTAGATTACATGGTTTTTTTTTATATGGCAGTCGGTGACCTACAGCTCAAATTCGGTGATGTCTTCGAATCCTCATCAAATTTCTTTTGGCTCAGTCGGAACAGGGGAGACTCCTCCAGCATTAACTCATCCTCATAAAGCATTCTTGATTCCACCAGAGGTTCGACTCTAATTCAGGTCGGAATACAAGAAACAAACATGAACTTTTTTATCACTACTAACAAAATGAACGTCATTAATTTTCTTCAATGGTCTCAAGCGGTGTCCTTATTCATCAAAGAACGCAGGAAATTTGGTCACCTCACAGGCATGATCCGTTAACTTCCAAAGACTGACCCGACATATGAAGTTTGAGAAATNTCCTTATTCATCAAAGAACGCAGGAAATTTGGTCACCTCACAGGCATGATCCGTTAACTTCCAAAGACTGACCCGACATATGAAGTTTGAGAAATGGAGAACTTCATGGTCATTTCGTGTCTGATCAACTCCATGGAACCGTCGATTGACCGTTCATATAAGTTCCTCCCTTCCGCTAGTGCCCTCTAGATGGCAGTCCGTGATACCTACTTGAATGTAGAAAACTTCAACCAACTCTATGAAGTGTCTTAGAGGATCTGAGAGGGAAAATAAGGATCAAAAACTATAACCCAGTACAAGAATGACCTAGTTGCACTATAGAAGGAATGCAAGCTATACTATGATTACACCTGGGATTCTCAAACCAAACTTTCTCTCTTTCAGAAAATTGTAGAAAAAGATCGCATGTTCCAATTTCTAGTAAACCTCGACAAAAACCTTGATAAGTCTGAGGCTGTATTCTTGGTCGGGATCCTCTTCCTTCCGTTCGCGTTATTTTAACCGAGATCCGCCGCGAAGAGAACCAGAGACTTATCATGCTCGGTAGTTCCACCCCTTCAACCGAATCAATTATGTTGCTTATTTCTCTCCTGATGTTTATGTTTTAAATTTGTAGTTCGAGAAGAATGATTATAACTGCTAAGCGGGTAGTTGGACTCTACTACTTCAAAGAGAAAAGTACAGAAAACGAGGACATACCACTGAGTAGTTGTAGCCTATTTCGAGTCACTGAATGTTTCATTATGTTGTTACATTGTCGTTTCGCTCTAGTTTCCAATATTTAAAATATTTGTATCCATTGATGTTTTCTAATCAAAATCTTTCTAGTTTCATCTGTAAGACATGTCAGTTAGTCAAATAGCATCGGGTCATTACACACCCTACACTTACACACCTTCCGCTCCTTTTTTTACTCGTTCACTGTGACGTATGGAGACCCTCTCGCACTGCCAACTACACCAATAAACGGTTATTCCTTACTTTGATTGATAACCAAACTCGACCGATGTAGGTCTATATTGTAAAAGATGAATCAAAAGTTCTTGTCACTTTCCAAAACTTCTACACCTTCATTTTGACCCAATTCAAACTCCAATTCAGGTACTTTGAACCGACAACGGTCGTAAGCTTTTTAACTCTATTTTAGATAAATTCTCGGTAAGTAAGGATATCCTCCACCATAGCTCATGTATGGATACTCAACAAAATAGGGTAGTCGAGAGGAAAAACTGACGTCTCCTCGAAGTTGTTTGCTCCATTATGTTTCAATCTAATGTCACAAAACGTCTTTGGAATAATGGCATACTAACTGCCGAAAGGAAAAACTAACATCTCATCAACGTTGCTCCATTATGTTTCAATCAATGTCCCAAAACGTCTTTGGAATGATGCATACAAATCAGAAGTTTGTCATTTTCCAAAACTTCTATGCCTTCATTTTGACCCAAATCAAAACTCCAATTCAAGCCCCGACAATGGTCGTAAGTTTATTAACTCTATTTTAAGTGAATTCTTGGTAAGTAAGGGCATCCTCCACCATAACTCGCGTATAGATACTCAACAAAATGGATAGTCAAGAGAAAAAACTGACATTTCCTCGGGCACTCAACAAACGTCTCTGGAATGATGGCATACTAATCGTCACCTATCTCATAAATAGTCCCCTCTAAAAATCACAACCTTCAAACCCCTTTAGTCGTCTTGATGTCTTACTTTCATGCCAATCAGAACTTCTCCACTTTAGATCCCAAAATATTTGGGTGCGCAACCTTCGTTTGGACATTACTCGAAGTAAACTTAATCACAGATCTATAAAATGTATCTTCCTAGAGTACTCCACTCAAATAGGGTATCAGTTTCGTGTTCCGATCACAAACAAAATCTAAGTGTTGATGTCTTTTTTTTTAAATATTCCCAATCTTCCTAACTCGACCTTAAGTGAGAGGTAGCTCAAGTTCTTGGGCATTATTCCTTATCCTACTCCTATGGATGTTCCCCCCATTGTTCCTGCCACCAAGGAATCTCTGGTTCCTGTAGTTTCACCATCTCCTCCTCCCACTCTCTGAGTCTACACTCAACGCACTCATCCTGATACCCCTCCTCTGGAGCCCGCCACCCCTTTGCAGGACCTTGAATCCAATCCTAGCGACATCCCCGACACTACTGCTCCAAATGAGGAGATGAATTCCCTGAGTAAGGTACACAATCAGGCATGCTCACTCTATTCCATGGCAAAATGTCTCTTTCTTCAGTTTATCGTCGACCTATAGAGCATTTACTACTGCCCTAGCGATAATCAAATCTCGGCTAATATTGAGGTTGCACTAGCGGATCCGACCTGAAAAGATGCAGTAATGGAGGAGATGAAAGCCATTTGGTGGAGCCATATATGGTAAGTCGTAGATATTCCTTGGAGTAAGAACACAGTTAGATATCAATGGATTTTTAGTATCAATTTCAACTCAAATGGCTCTTTTGAACGCAAAAATGCACGATTGGTTACCAAAGGATGCTCAAAGACCTACAAAGTTGACTATGAGGAGACATTTACTCCGATGGCCAAGTTAAACACCATTCAGGTCTTTTTATCTCTTGTGGTGAATCTGAGTTGACATTTATTCTAGCTCAATGTCCAGAATGCGTCCTTGAATGGAGATCTTGCAGAGGTGTACATATCCCTTCTCCCTGTTTTGACTCTACTGGCTTCTCAGAGTAAGTGTGTCCGCTGCAAAAGTCCCTCTATAGACTAAAGCAATCCCCATGGGCCTGAATTGACAAGTTCACAAAGGTAGTAGTGGGTCATGGTTTTACTCAGGCTCAATCGGATCACACTCTCTTCTTCTAGCATTCATTCAAGCCAAATTGTTATTCTTATCGTCTATGTCGAAGATATTGTGCTCACAGGAAATGATTTACCAGCGTTAGAGTCTTTGAAAAGCATTCTAAGTACGTCCTTTGAAATGAAAAACTTGACATCCCTCTGATGCTTCTTAGGCATGGAAGTTGTTCGGTCATCTCGATACATTTATCTGTCTTAGCGCAAATATGTGATTGACTTGTTAACAGAGAACAATCTGCTTCTGTGCAAACTGGTAGTTGTCCTAATGGATCTTAATGAAAAGAAAAATTGATGTCTCCAATGCAATTCCTGTTAACAAGACTCACGACCAGCACCTTGTGGAGAAACTTATATCCCTCGCCCATAAGCCTCGACATATGACATGTGGTTGATATAGTGAGTCAATTCATGCATGACCCTTATGAGCATCATCTCCACGTTGTCTACCACATTCTCCACTATTTAAAATGCACATCGAGCTCATGTTTGTTTTTCTTGCACCACTTCTCTCGTTCTATTGTTGTTTATACAGATGTTGATTGGGCTGTGGATCAGTCCAAGATCGATGATCTACTTCCAGGTACTGCTCATTTGTGTGGGAAAATCTTGTCACATGGAAAAACAAAAAGTAGTCGGTGGTTACTCGAAGCAGTGTTGAAGCTGAATTTCGATCCATGTCCTTGGAGATCTGTGAAGCTCTCTGGTTACGCATCATGCTGCAAGAACTCCGTATGTCGACCTCAGGCTCCCTGCAGTTGTTTTGTGATAATAAGGTCGTCATTAGCAATGCCCACAACTCAGTCCAACATGATCGCACCAAACATGTGGAGATTGATAATCACTTCATCAAGTAAAAACTTGAGTCTGGGAAAATTTATATTCCTTTTATGCCCTCCAGTGACCAACTAATGAATATCCTCACAAAGAACCTTCCTCGGCCACTATTTGGCGACTTTAAATTCAAGTTGAACATGATTCACATCCATGCTTCAACTTGAGGAGAAGTATTAGAATATTAAAATAATAACAACTATCCATAGCTTACATTAATATGCATATTTTCTTTTATTACTGTTATTTATTCCCATATTTCTCTTTATTCTATTTTTATTTCTTTCCTATTCACCTTTATTCTGCTTTTATTTCTGTTGCCCCTTATAATAGGGTTTATATACCCCTCTTTCTATCAATAAGATAAGCTGCTCTACTCCAAAATTTCAAAACAATTTAATCATCAAAAGTGGGAGTATGTCACACGCTGATTGCATAATTCTCCAAATGAACCAATACAAATGATTCAGTTCCAAAGTAATTAACTCAATATTGTTTTTGATATGTTTTTCTAACAGTAAGAATTATTTTAATGCTTCCTTTTTTCTAGCTGCTACATCTGCATGGCGGAAGCATCAGTAGAACAGAGCTAAAGGTGTTAAATAGAAAGAGTAAATGAGAAAGATTTGTAGGAACATCATAGTGGAGAAAAACTCTTCCTGACCCAGTGAATAAGACTATTTATAGAGATACAACAACTGCTTTTTTTACGAGAAATTTAAAAGCAGTAATTACAAATCAGGAAAAATTAATACATAATATCAATCTTCTTCTCAAAGAAATTAGAAAAAAAAAAAAATCAGTTCCCTAATCAAGCACTCGTCAGCCTCTTCCAAGACCGAACACGCAGAACTAACAGCCTGCAGGGAATAAATGCAGAGAAGCAGGCGAATACAAGGCAAGTTCCAATATAATGATGGCTTTGATTGCTGCCTCCACATGTAAAATTCCTGAAAATATGTTTCTAAATTTCTGCAGCAGTTTCAATCATCCCTATGATTTGTTGCACACCATCAGTTTCCATTTTGAACTCCAAAAATTCTGCAGCCATGATTTCTTCCAGTTTTAAGGCCGGTAGTTGTCGACATTCATCAAAATTGTTGCACTCTCCTACAAACTGGGAATCTATGTTAATTACTTCTAGCTTAGAATTAAATTATCAACATATAATTATTTAATGGCTTTAGTGAGAATATCACATTCATAATTTCTTATTCACTTCCTTGCTTTATAAAGTGCCTACCAACTTCACATGTTTAGTCCTATCACCATGAATAAGATTTTCAGCAATGTTGATTGTAGATTTCCAGCAATGTTGATTGAGCTTGATTTCCACACCACATCATCATTGCTTCTTTAGATTGGGTATTTAGATCTTCAGATGTGTTATGACTCATAACATCACAAATACCATGTCTCATGGTCCTTAATCCTATTTTAGAGCTACGTCTAGCAACAACATTTTTTCTTGCTTCTCTAAAAAATTTTGTTTCCCCCACAAATAAGCAATAGCCAAAAGTGGACTTAGGCTTCATTATAGAACTTGCCTAGTCAGCATCGATAAAGATTTTATTATTTATTTGTGTTCCTTTCTCAAAGAATAGGCTTTTTCCCTAACCAACTTTATGATACATTAATATCCTACAAAATAGCATTACGATGTGCCATAGTGGGGACATTCGGATACCAACTATCAACACTATTAGAAAATCAGATGACCGATCTAGCAAGGGGGAAAATAAATAAGTTTGTGAATCAGCCATTGATGTCTTTTTCTACCTACCTATGAAGAATCAACTTTTAAACCAATTTCATTGATAGGATCTATAAAGGTGCCAACAGATTTGCATATTGTCATACAAACTTTATAAAGAAGATCTCAAGTATACTCGTGCTGTGAAACATATATGTATCTTTCATTAATCTAGCCATTCCATTTTAAAAAATATCTAAAGGCTCCAAGCTCTTTTATTTCAGATTTGCTTGCCAGGATACATTTTAGTCTACTAATTTTTCTTCATTGTAATCACTTAAAATAATCTCACCAACACTATAGGGATCATAATTTTATATGTTAATCATTCATTGACAAGCATAATTTTATGAGCCTGTTCATGTGGGTACTCGTGCTGTTTAATCTTAGTGGTAAATCTAATTAAGGTCTATGATTGACTATAAAGCAATTTCTTGGGTCCGAAGACTTTATTATTAGTGGCATCAAATCAAGGTTGTATAATAATATATAGAAATCATCTTCAAGATCCCCGTTTAAGAAAGCTTCTCAACGTCAGGTTGATGAAGATGTCCGACCATGTTAGTGACTAGAAAGGGAATAACTTAAACTAAATTAATCTTAGGAACAAGTGCGATGTTTTTTTATAATCAATCTCATAACTTTAGGTCAATCATTTTGCAACTAGTACATCCGTGTACATGTCAACGCTAACATCAAACATTGCATTTAGGGTTTAAAATCTGTTTGTGGTTTATTTCTCTTTGGCAAAGCAGAGGGTTTTCATTGGCCATAATTTTCCAATTCCTACATTTTTTTTCCATGAACAGTATATCTCCATTCAAGCATTTCTAAAGGTTCATAGATGTTGGAAAGATTCATACCATAAACATTTGTTGTAAGAACATAAAATTGAAGAGATAAATTATCATAGAAAATAAACACACTGATCAAATATTTTCTATCAATTCTTGTCATCCTTGTAGATTTCTTGTGGACAATCAAGATTTCATGGTCAAAATCGCTGTTATCTTATGAAGGACGGTTAAAGCTTGGGATAGACGTAACGATTTTTCACTGGAGAAATGGTTTGATCATCATTGATTGTTGAATTTTCATAGCATTAAGTACAGACAATTCAATTGTATCTAGCATGCTGTAAATGATCATGGGAATTTTCGACGTGGTTAGGCAAAATGGTAAGGTATTAGCCTCCCTAGGTATTAGCCCTGCCTCTCAGTTTAAACATTGCACCGCATTTACACTTGCAGTTTCAGCGATTGTAATTCCTTGTTCTACACATGATACCAGCCCAGAACCTGCTGGTCTCTTACTAAGAGCCAGCCTACCCGAGATCCCCACATGCTCCTCTTTATTTTTGCACAGCCAAGGCTGAGCAGGCGCTTGTTGCGGCCCCGATAAACCCTATATTTCCCACCAGCCATCCCCATTAACAGCAGAAACTGCTGCTTTTATTTTCCTCAAATCTGCTACCAACAGCCAACCTTACATTTTCCTCTGCAGTGACCAAATCAATTTGATATCCCATGCCAACCACCTAGGCATCTCAGTGTAACCTCCCAAAAGAGCTCTTAGGGGTGGTGGGCAACCCAAGACTTAGATACTATTTTTAGGTCATACACCTAGCCAATGTGGGACTTTTTGTCTGTGACATCAGGCTAGCTAAAAACTGCCCTACGTAACCTCAATCTCCACCTCTTTTTCTCTCTTATATTCTCTCTAAAAATTCAGAAATAAAATATGATATATATATATATATATATATATATATATATCATATTTTGCCTCACAAATTTGTTGTTTCATCATCGCTAAACTCATCAACCTCGCATAAAGGTCTACACCGGAAAATTAAGTACCCGTTCACGTTGTTCCAATGAGGCGAACAAAAAAAATTGTGAATCCTAAGGACTTATTATGTTATTCCAACACATGAGGAATATCTTATTTTTCTCTCGCACAATCATGAAGACCTATGGGCCTTAAAAGTGAGTAGGCTAGAAGGCACATGGCCACGGTGTTACAAAATACTGACCATGTGCATCTTATAGGCCGATGGGAAGACCTATTATTCCTAATGCAGCCCTCCTGTGGGAGGACGACATCAAGAGACTGCCAAAAATTGGTCTTAACAGAATTTTACATAACAAAACTTAAAAGCACCCGTTTGGCAAAAAAATAGTCAAATAAAAAATTAAAATGTACATTTTACGAGACATTAAACACTTAAAAATCAAGCAAGTAGTAGTGAATGTGAATTAGGGATAAATACAAATAATAATAGAGGACTTGCTAGCTTGTCAAAAAGGGCAAATGGGCCATAAAAAAGACTTGGAAGCCCGACCTCAAGCAAGAGCAAAACATAAACAATATTTGTGCTAGAACTCTAATACAACTTATAGTGAACTTAAAAGACCCAGTAATGAGCAAAAACCATACGCCGTTCAATGCTTGAGAATTTCACAAACTGAAGGTAAAAGATAAAAAATAAATGCATTAGTTTGTTTGCATAATAAGATCTTAGTATGCCTTTAACGCCACTGAATCTGCAACACGAACATGTAAACAGATAAAAAAACGTTGTTTAACAAGTTTAAAATAAAGCTTTGTACGCATTAGTGTGTTCACACAATTCTCAAATTTTGATTAACTCCAATTTTTGCGCATGCTTCATGAGGCAACCCTCAATTTAAATATATCATTTTAAAGGACGTGCACATCACCTTGAGAAGTGTGCATACTTTCGAAAATGTATTCCCTGAAGTTTAAAAGAACTTGCATGTGCTTAGACAAAAATTTATTCTTTTAAACTTAGCGTCTGAGAATGTTGCACAAGCTAAAAAATAAAATGAACTGTTATTATCATACCCCGAACTTCACAAAAAATATCTTTTTTTTTCAAATCAACACCCCCCCCCCACACATACACACACACACCCAACCTCAACCTATTTAATTTTCCTCCTAAAAAGGAAGAGAGTTGACAACATTGAGCCACACTTGGCCAGTATAATCCTCATACGAACAAGAATCAGAGTTGACGAGACTGATGAATTCGCAATATTTGAATAATGAACTTCAATCAATGCAAATTTAAATTATGTTATTCACCAATGTGATAGGTTTGTTTATTGTGCATTATAACCAGAGGGGTTCATTTATAAAATCAATCACTCACGTTCCTAATTCAAGAATAAAAAATCCTCAGTGATGACTGTTGAAAATGAATCTCAACTAGAGGGGTCCAATCATAAATCAAACTATCAAGTTATAAGTTCAATAATTTAAATAATCGATGATGACCATGTTGAATGGGAATATTAACTATGGAGTCTATTCATAAAATTAAGTTTCGAAATTATAAATTCTAAAATCAAAGGTATCACCAAAGTTTATAGCAAAAATCATCCACCAACCACAATCAATTGTCAAGATTGACAAGTTCATAATTAACATAAGCACACAAAAAGTCAATATCATATTAAGGGCACGTTTGGGGCAGCTTATAGGGTGCGGCGGAGTTTTGAAAACGCCATCGTTCCATTTGAATAGTGCGTTCGCCTGGTACGTTTTCTTACTGCTCCGTTTTAATATCGCTAATTCCTTAATAGTTTCGCAATTTGGCCTGGAGCTCCGTTCCGCTTATGCTTCTAGCATTTAGGGTTATATTTCCTGTGGCGCACTTCCCGTCTCTCCCTTGCCTTCGCACTTCCCATCTCTCCCTCGCCCTCGCCATTCTCGTCTCGCCCTCACCCTCAAAATTGAGTAACCGGCGTGATTCGAAGGAGGAGGAGAGGGAGAAAGTGGAGTGCTCGTTGACTCCCAAGTATCGGCGGGAGGCCAGGAAGGGGAAGGCTAACAGCTTTGATGGGATTCTTTTGGGTAAGCAAGCTAGAGAGGTCGTCTCAAGTAACCGCTGCGGGGATTTGGAGAGTGCCTTCACCTTTGGGCATCCTTTACCACTCCCTTCCCGTTGCCCTCTCTATCGATGGTGGATTCCGGAACTGCGGCAGCGCCGGTGTCAACTTCCTATTTCAGCATTAGTTTTTCGAAGTCCTCAGAAGATACTTCGGAACTTGGGTTTTATAGGTACTTTTATCTTATTGCTCTATTGATTGTTTACCTGTTGTGGGGGAGAAGTTGATATTTGTTTACCTGCTATGGGGAGAAATTATGGCTTACCGTTCAGAGGTTTATGTGGGATAGGAATTGGGATAGATGTTTACTTGTTGTGGGGATAAATTGATATTGTTTTCTGTTAGCAATGATAGATGAATTGGGATAAAATGTTGGCTCACTTTCAAATTAATCAAATGTTTACCTGTTTTATCTATTATTTTCTAAAAACAGTTTTGTTGCAAAAAGCTTAACCAAATAGGGGCAGAATGGTCATTTATCCAACAACAGCTCCCAGTAACCTGTTCTGAATAAGCTGCCCCAAACAGCAAGCCAGCTTATTCTGATAATTTGCAGATTATCAAATTACCAGAATAATCTGCTGATATATAATCAACAGCTACCCCAAATAGACCCTAAGTATGCTACTATATTCACATTCAAAATAATTTGTGAGTAAAAGCATTGTNNGGGATTCGGAGAGTGCCTTCACCTTTGGGCATCCTTTGCCACTCTCTTCCCGTTGCCCTCTCTGTCGATGGTGGATTCCAGAACTGCGACAGCGCCGGGGTCAAATTCCTATTCCAGCGTTAGTTCTTCGGGGTCCTCAGAAGATACTTTGGAACTTGGGTTCTACAGGTACTTTTATCTTATTGTTCTGTTGAATTGGTTTGTTTTTTTATATTGATGTTGTTTACCTGTTGTGTGGGAGAAGTTGATATTTGTTTACCTGTTGTGGGGAGAAATTATGGCTTGCTGTTCAAAGGTTTATGTGGGATAGGAATTGGGATAGATTTTTACTTGTTGTGGGGATAAATTGATATTGTTTTCTTTTAGTGATGATAGATGAATTGGGATAAAATGTTGGCTCACTTTCAAATTAATCAAATGTTTACCTGTTTTATCTATTATTTTCCATAAACAGTTCTGTTGCAAACAACTTAACCAAATAGAGTCAGAATGGTCATTTATCTAACAACAGTTCCCAGTAAGCTGTTCTGAATAAGATGTCCCAAACTGCAAGTCAGCTTATTCTGATAATCTGCAGATTATTAAATTATCAGAATAATCTGTTTATCAGCAGATTATAAATAATCAACAGCTGTCCCAAACAGACCCTAAGTATGCTACTATATTCACATTCAAAATAATTTGTGAGTAAAAGCATTGTCTGAGTCCTTTATTGGTGTGGTTTAGCGGTATGGCCAAATCCCACAAACTGAGTGAATTAGCTAAGTAAACTCTACTATATTACGCTCACAATTATATCTTGTATGTTAATATCTTATTGCTCTTTTGATTTATGAGTCATAGAGTATACCCAATATGATAGAAAGTCCTTGATAATTTAAGGTCAATTTAAATTATCTCCTTCAACAGATATCCACCTATGTCTACAAAATCTTGTTGAACGAAAGAACTCATGGCTGCTAACAAAGATTTTTCTGTCAAATAGGGTTGACAACCTCCTCTAAGTAGACCAAGGTCTACGACAACCTAAGATAGTGGAGCCATAGAATCTTGATTAAGTTATTTATCATTCCCTTGGTTATCTGCTCTAGACAAGGTAATGAATGTCTAATCCAAAATTAAATTGTTGTTATTATATGATAAATAATCAGCATATAATGACCAGAATTAATCAAAAATACTCACATTATAGAGAGAGGTAACTAATCATAAGGGCTTACACCTATAGAAACCCTCAAATCTTAAATCTAAAATCTTCAAAAAATGTGGTCAAAATCTTAGGGTAAGGCCTTATCTAAAATTTCATTTGCTCCCTGAAATTTAACCCAAAACTTCTTTTAAAATTCTCTCATTGTCATTTTTAGCAAGGCCAAAGCCCATAGTTGGCTTCATCTTTATATCCTCAATGATGAAGAGCCCTAAGAATTTGTCAAACCCGATTCCAAAGATGCACTTTTGTGGGTTCATACACATTGTATTTCTTCATGTCAACATTAGGTTTCCAAAATCAAGTAAATGTTGCTTTGGGACCTTATTTTCAGTAGCAGATCATCAATACATATTTTGACATTTCGCACTTTTTGGCCCTTGACAATTTGGTCCATCATCATTTGATATGTGGTACTAGCATTTTTCAGCCCAAAAGACGCGACTTTAAAGTAAAAAAATTTCTCAGTTATGATGAATGTTATCTCAAAATCGGTGGGGTGCATCCATTTTTCGTGAAAGCTCAAAAAAGCTTCAAGAATGCTCATCATAGAAAATCCTCTGGTTGAGTTAACCAAAGTGTCAATTCTCGAAGTGGGTACCAACCCTTAGGATAAGCAAAATTTATGTTTGTTAAATTAACGCATATTCTCTATTTTCCACCTACATTTTGTACCATCATCACATTCAATAGCAAATATGGATAGTACACTTCTCTTACGAATTCCACATCCAATAACTTCTAAACTCTTGTCGAATAGGTTCGTCCAAGATGGCGATCATCTTCCTAATTTTTTATTTTACTAGCTTGGCTTAATTCCTAACATTCAACTGGTAGCAAACGACATTATTATCTATAACAAGTATTTTTGTTGTTGTCTAGTTGAAAACCTCAATGTCTTCCCAAAACACCTTGACCGGCTACTCCTTTATCATCTATGACTAAAGTGGCCTAATTTGGAAAGTGAATTTTGGGTTCCCTTCACTAGCATGGACTTTCTCCATCTCCATAGTCTTCAACCTTGCACTTCTTTCCACCTCTGGTTGGAGGGCATCTTTCTACAATTCTCACACAGCCTTCAAGTAAAAATCTCTTAATTGTATCAAATTCTAGCAACTTGGCCAATGCCCAAGGCTAGTGCATGTCAACTCCATTTCCAAAGGAACCTTGCAATCCCTGTGTAAGGGCGGCTCATGCAACTGCTAGCAGCAAGTCCTTGACCCAACCTCTCCATCTAAAATTATAAAATAAAGTTTTTGAAGAAATTACCCCACTATTGCTTCATCTTTAAGAGGGATTAAGAGTTTTTATATGGCATCTGTGCGCTTTCAAATAAGTGTCAAATATCTTCTTAAACTTAGCAAAAGAGAAAATGACACCAAAAGAGACGTGAAGAACCAACAAAGTGCTGCTTACTTAAAAGGTGGTGAAAAATAAACAGCACTTTAGCACTTTAGCGCATCATTGATATCCATTATAGAAGTGGCAAACTCAAAAACATGTGTTGATTACTTAAAGGTGGTGAAAATAAATAACATCTTAGTGCATCAATGTTTTTCAACCTAGAAGTAGCAGACTTGAAACATATGGTTAATGGAGTCAGTTGATTCAATATGCAGCACTTTGAACTTCCACAGCGGTTTTACCTTTACGATTCTTTTGTAGGATGCAGTCATAAATTGCAATAGTTGTCTCACATCCTACTGAGTTGAAGGGAGGGAGTCTCCTTCATCGTTGGGATAGTAGATCTCACCAATTGAGGGAGTACTGGTCAACACCCAATGCCTGATGGTTATTGCTGGATTATGGAATCAAAAGAACATTCTGGGCTCTCCATTCCTGGCGGGGAACATGGTGCCCTTTCGAGGGTGGATTGGATCATTCAAGTGATCCTCTCCTCCATCTCTGAAAGTTGTATGTTGGCGAAGAACTCTTAATTCACTATAGCTTGTGATGTCTCTTTATTAAAGTAATTGAGTTCTCACAGAGACTGCTTTTTAATCCTTAGTTTCAATCAATGTTTAGCATACCTGAGAAAGATGTTGGATCCAAGCCTTTATTCATGGGCGAAATCTGGACCCCAATAGCAAACTTTATGATATCAAATAGATAGAGAGAATAGTTAAAAAAAAAAAGGAGACGGAAAACAGAAATATAGAGAGACAAACTTGAAGTGCTCTATTTACTCTAGTAGGAAATACAAGATACTATAGATCTCCCCTCATACATCCTTTGACCCCACATTTATAAGTTTTTTGGGCTCTACAATAAAGCCATATAAGAGAAATAAATAAATAAATAAATTATTAGATATTGACATGTGGATGTAATGGCCTTGAGGGAAAAGTGCATGAGAAACTCCCTTATACTGATACACCATATTTAAAAAGCAATATAAGAGAAATAGATAAAAAAATCTTTTATCGGATATTGACTTGTGGACACAACATATTTATAAAGCTATATAAGAGAAATAAATAAATCTTTTAGGATATATTGACACGTGAATGTGAGTGGCCCGGAGTGGCAAGTGCGTGAGAAGCTCTAACACTACTTAATTTAGTAAGAAATACATAATACTATAGTTCTCGCCTCATACACCCTTTGATCCCATATTTATAAGTTTCTGAGCTCTAAAATAAAGCTATATAAGAGAAATAAATAAATAGTAAATCTTTTATCAGATATTGACACATGGATGTGAATGGCCTTGAGGGATGAGTGTGTGAGAAACTCCCTTGGACTGATTGCAGGAATCATCAGTTGATTAGCGCATTTATTTTAGCCGATTGGGTCTAAATGGGCTTCACTTGAAGTAAGCTAATCGAGTTCGACAATGCTAGGAAGTATTTTCAAATCAGCAAGCGCCTCGAAGTCTCAGAAGAGGTGACAAAAAGAAGGGAGAGTGTCTCTAGGCTCTAGGGAAGTGCAATAAGTTCTAGGCAAGTTCCTCCCACTAACTTTTATAGAGATGGATCCGCATATTTGATGTACAACAATGGTCCATATGTTTGTCCAATCCCAATCCAACACATAATTAGGTTGTGAATTTGGGCTCAACCCAACATTGGCTTGTTTGGCTATATCAACAAGCACAAAAAATTTTTCTCCAACGATCCGGGCCATTTGAAATTTCCTAGTAATTAAACTAGAAACTTGATCAAGTTAGGTTGAATAAATCAATAAAATGCATCTATATGAAAATATTCCCAAACCAAAAAAGTTACTTGTAGGAGCCCAATCAAGTTAGACATATCCTTGTTCTCATGTAAGGTCTACTTCAAACATAAAGTCAAAATTAGCTTTCATTGCGATAGACATGTAATAATCAATCCATGTACAACATAAGCATCAGTGCAGTATGGTTTGCCTAAAAAGCTATTATTTAGCTATAATATAGAAAATAGCACAAGTTAAAAATGTCTCACCTAATATAGAACAAACATTGTCAATTGCCTCAGCGGAGATTGGACCATTTGGAGAGAAAGATACTTTGCATGCATTATATAGTCTTTGGATAGCAGGCATTGCGAGTAAGAAAACAAATAGAGCCAATAGAACAAGACTTGAAAAGATTAATCAAATGAGAGATATATTTTTGGCTCTTCAACTTTAGGATGATCAACTAAAACAGCACTTTTCAGATCTTCCTTTCGTAAAAAGAACCTTTTTGAGCTAAACTCCGTTTCTTCACTGAGTTGACTGAAGAACTTAGATAGATCTGTACTTCCCCGTCTGAAGTAAAATGGTGACAAAATTTCCTCATTGTATCGTAAGATAAACCTGCGGCAGAAAAATTCAAAAACGTTGATTTTAAGAGTTTTCAAAACGAAATCTTTGTCCCAAAGCACTTTTTGCAATTCTTCAAGATGATTGCTGCAATCATTTTTGGCCGGCAATAAGATAAATGTGTTTTGCAAGTAAAATGAATAGCATAAACTGTAGCCAAATGATTAGCTCAAAAAGGTTAACCGAAACTGTAGCCAAATGAGATACAAATACTTTTTAACTTCACTTTATGGCCATGTTATTTCCATATTCATTTTGAACAATCGGTTACAATTTCAGGCCAGGTTTCAGTCCATACAGCATTCCTCTACAATGCAAAGGGAAAGGCAGACCTTTCTGCAATCGTTAATAACATATATTTTTCAAGTTCAAATGGATTCAAAAATATACTTCTGACTGTCCAAGAGCTCACAATAATGGACAAAGTTTTATATAATTCTAAAAAAAGTAAAATAAAAAGTGACCAGAATAAGTGAAGTTCACTAGAAAAAGAGTCTAAAAGGGCACATAATTTTCTGAGGGAAATAAATATATAACTTACCAGACACACTTTTGTCTCTTCTTGATGTCTCCTAGCAGGATATTTCCACATAAAGCTTCTTCTAGAGCAGAGGAACCAAAAAAGTTAATAGATATGTCACGTGGAGCAAATATTTAATAACTTCAATTTCATTTTGAAACTAAAAGCAACTCAACCTCTAAATGAACTTTAAAGGAAAAGCATATTAATTAGCAGCTTAAGTACATGAATCGCACTTAGGCGGAAATCAGTATCACATTGCATAAACATGTAATCAACACAAAATTGAATACTTAAGTAAAATGTAGCATCAAAAAGCTTTCATCAAAAGGTGGTAAAAAAGGAGTCAGATAAAGATTTAAATAAGAGAAGACTAACTAGGTTATGCTGAATAACTATTTTGCATCATCACACATTTTTCTGCTTTCATAATCAAACAAAAAAAACCCATGTATCAAACATAAAAAACTTCTATGTAACTCAGAGAAATTTACTAAAAAGTTCCCCCAACTATGGGGGATCATTCTAATCTCAATATATATATAAGATCCAATTTAGTTCCTAGACTTTTAAAAAAGGAGTCAAATCGATTTATCATTAAAAGTGACTAAAATTGAAATTGAAATTAAAAAATGAAGTTAAAAGTGACCATATTTTGATAATTTACATATGCTAGAAATGTTTAAAAAATCTGATAAATGCCATCTCTTTTTTAAGTTCTGGATATTTTGTAAGAAAATATATGAACAATAATTGTTAAAATTTATAAATTTAATATGTATTAATTTGATCACAAAGCATCTAAAAATTAAGAGATATTGGGAATAATGCAAATATATTATATGTCAAAACAAGAAAAAAATTAGATTTTGTAAAAGTTCAAAAAAATGAATTTCTATAATGCCCTCATTTTTAATGCCATCTATTAATTTTAATTTTAATTTTACTTTGAAAAATAAGAATATTTTGGCTTCTATTTTAAGAGTTCAAGGACCATGTTGGACCTTCAATATAGGTTAGGAGATAGCTTGAGGGTCATTTTAGCTATTTACTGAGATCAATGATTAACAATTATAAGCTTTAGCACACAACTAAAATAATGTATACCTCAAAAAAAGAATAAATAAATAAAAATTAAGGGAAAAACCCACAAATAAAAACAATAAAGATGATTTTATGTAGACATAAACTGCCCTCTGTTAGTATAGTCTAACCAAAAAAACTAAGAAAAAAGCACGCTAACACAACTAAACTACAATCTTCATCAAATATTGATTTAAAGCCTAGGATGCTCAGCTTCTGTGTAAGAGCTCAAGTCAAACAAAGAATAAAATGATTTTAAACAAGCAAAAAGTTTTCAGCATAATTGTCCAATACTTGCCCAAATGATTCTCACGAAAATTTCCTATTAACAAATTAGAATGGATTGGCCAAAGAAGAAGTCAGAATATGATTAACATCAAACAAAGTATAATCATGTTGAAAACTACAAGAAAAAAAAATTTAAAGTATGCTCAAAATAATTAATCATTGCTAGTCGACAACATGACATTTATTTTGCACATATAAAAGTCGGACAAATATTTGGCTAGATCAAATAAATCAAGCCATTATGAGAGTAGCTATTAAGTTCATTAAGTCAGTGATTATAAACCAACTTGATCCTCTAACAGTTGGAACTCAATAAGTCTAAAATCACCTAAAACCTAGAGCCACCCATGGCTGAAGTCACAAGTTGCCCGAAAATAAAGAACGTAATGCTCAACATTAAGCTACAAAACTCGCCCAAGGGATTCATGAAGACACATATTCACCAAACATTTTGCCCCAAAAACATGGTAACTTGCCTTAACTATTCACCAACCAACTAGAGGTTCTCTCCAAAAGAACCTACCAAGGATTACTCGCCAAAAGTTCTCATAGTAATTGACTACAGAAAAAACTCGCCCATAATACGGTTAGTTATATAAAGTAGAAATTATTTACTTTCCGTTTAACCACAATATAGGTAATCTTAAGTCGATCTTTAGCTTCACCTATAAATAGGTGTTCATTGCTCATGCGCAAACACAATAAATCTTAAACTCAGATCAAGAACCGAAACTCTACTGCATGAAAATCTTACACAAATCTCTATAGATTTCTCTTCAAAATCTCTCTTTCACTAAATTATCTCTATATAACTCAACTAGACTCCCCTTCTCTATTAAAAGTTCGACTAAATCTTCTGTAGATTATTTAACTAATAGAATCAATGAGACTTAGCTTCTCTTTCATCACGGCAGCTCTTAAGGCTTGAAACATATTTCTAGTGGGGTCTTAACATCTTTCCATGTAAAACATGGGATCCAATGTCCACTTTTAAGTGCAATGAGCATGAAAAATGCTTCAGGATAAAGAAACAAATCATGGAATTTCCTCTCAAGATGGAAAAGGCTCTTGCACAATGATCAACCAGCTAGCCTACAAATGAATTTTCAATTCAGATTATAGAGGCCCAGCCATTGCTAATGTTCAAAATGTTGGGGTTGGATTCTCATAAAGAAATGTCAAGCCCATCCAATCTTGTCACTCCGGGTCAACCATTATCCTCCTCAAAATCAGCGTCCAAATAAAATGTCAATGTCTCTTTACCATCTTCAAGGAGGTGCCACGTGTCGCCTTCAACTTAATTTCATCTTGAAGGAGTTGAACACCTTCATGAATGTAGACCAGACACAAATCAATAATCCACACAATAATGCCATCATCATTACTATGCTAATCACCAATTATCAAATTGGCAACATATTGATGAAGAATACAAGTAATTCCATGAACATAATTTTTTAATGAATATTTAAACAAATGAATTTAAGTACTTCAAAATTATTTTCCATTGTTGGGCCCCATAATAATATTTTTTAATGAGCAAAAGGAGACAGATTTCCAAATCATGGAGTCAATAACCTTCAGTAAAGCAACAAATAATGCATTGCAATGGTCAACTTCAACCTAATATGTAATTTATGTCTTACGTTTTCTCAACATCTTCAAGGCTAGTCCCAATCTATCTCAAATAATCAAATTTCTCACACGCGGTCAAATGTTCACCATTTTGTGAGACTTAATTGCAATTTAGGACATGCTATATGAAGGCGAGTAGGCCCCCACAAATACAACTCAATAATTTGAGCCATTGTTTCAAAATGGGAAGTACTCCTTAAACATTTTTGTAAATTATAATCTCAATCCCCGTAACCTCTAACTTTAACTTCTATTCAAAGTGGATGCAAAATTGAAAATTCAACTTATGGCGTTAAACTTGAAGCAAAGAAAGAGCATACATAGGTTGATCATCTTGAGATATATTTCTCCAACTATAAGTTTGCACAAAGAATTCCATTTGTTCAATCAAGCATGTCATCACAAACATTAATGTGGTGGGATGTGGATTCCAAAAACTGCAATTCATCAAGATTAACATGTTAAAGACTCAAGGGTGTCACGACCCGGCCTGAGAATTGGAATTAGATAAGGCGGGTACAAATGGTCGGCCAGTGGGAACTAAGTTTTCTATATTTCTTTATCATTTAACAAATGAAAAAGTCACTACTCAAATTAAATTAAAACAGTATATTTATTTTTACTTCGTTACTGGATGTCTGCATCTTCTATAAATATTTTATTTTCTATCTTTCGTCTTTTAATCAATTAAATTAACATGAAAAAAATTAATTTAAAAATAGCAGTGAGCTAAACAAACTAGTAAATATTCATACTTCTGAACTACATTAATATAAGGGAAAAGAAAGAAAAATGCATGCCCGTAAATTTTATTAACAAATCAAAATAAAAATTTGATATTTAGATAATATGATATTATTAAATGAATGTTATTATATCAATAACATATTTATATTATTCTATATTTGTACAACCGTCACAGGTGTACCGTCTAAAAATTTGTATCACTTACGGTGTTTAATAGCAATATCATTTTTAATTTACGTATGCGGGTACCTTAACATTCCCCCATAAAGAGATGACTTCATCACAGTCAAACATGTACATACAAGCATATAATAAAAATATCACTTCCTGATAATAATATTTCATTCTCATTTGCATAACAATCAATTTTCATTCACAATATTCAATATCTACAATAATATAAACAAAATTGAGCACAAAGATCATTCTTACAATATTAACAAA